>KZ506204.1:46573-94295 GCA_002844005.1 Limosa lapponica baueri
CCTGGAACAATTCTTCCTCCCACTCCTTCTTCACTGACTTTGGTGTTCACAGAGTTGCTCCTCACACCTTTCCCCACCCCCACCCCCTACCGCCCTCACTCTGTGACCTGGCATTTTTTCCTTTCTTAAATACATTTTCATGGAGGTGTCACTTCTCTGTGCCGTGTGGCTGGTGGCCTCAGCAGTGTCCTTTGCAGCTGGCTAGAACCAGCTGGAATGGGCTGTGGCTGGCACAGGGCATCCCATCCCCTGCCCTCTTCTCACAGGGGTCCTGCAGCCCCACACGGCCTGCACCTGAACACAGACGCCCAGCTCAGCCTGACTGACTTTCTGGCTGTTGTATGGTTCCCTACTTGCAGCAGATGTTACAGCAATCTCTTGTTTTGAGAGAATATTGGTATCCTCCTTCAGGAGACCATGTATTTCTAAAACCAAACACAGGGACATGCTTGTGAGCACTCAGAAATGCTAACTGTAAAAACAGAGGTATTTTTTCCAGAATTGTTTAAAGAACTAGTAGCTGAATGTGAAAATGAAATGAGACAGACAAATAAATAGGACACAAACCCTGGAAAGATGTAGCTAAAGGAGTCAGAGGATACATACACTGTGGCTCTGCAAAGAAGCAGAAGATTGAGCAAGAGCTTCTGTTGGCTGGTAGCAGTTCAGAACTGCATGCAACTTCTGTGTCTCTTGTTTTGTTTCTCCTGCTGGATTTTGTGCATTTCATATAAATTTAAAACTTCAAATTTTAAAATAGCTGGCTGCATTTTCAGTTTCCCTTCTAACCTCATTTCTTTTTAGCTCCTTGATAATAACATTTCTCCTTTGTGAATTCATGCTAACTACTCCCATCTGTTTTCTTGTCCTTTATGTATTTGGAAAAGTTTTTCAGGACTACTTGCCCCTTCACTTTATCAGGGATTGTTATGAGGTTGACCACTCTGGAGCTCTCCAGATCCTTCTTCTTGTCCTGCTTGAAAATAGGAGTGATATTTGCTTTCTACCGGTACTCAGGAATCTCCTCCATCTCCACAATCTGTCAAAGACCAACAAAACTAGCCTTACAATTACATTGGTCAGCTCCCTCAGCACTCATGAGTGCTTCTTGTCAGGACCCTGGATGTGTGTAATTTCAGTTCGGTTAAGTGTTCCCTAACGTGATCACCATCCACTGATGGTGAGTCTTCATTGCTCTGGATTTTACATGCATATTAGTTCCAAACAAAGTAAATATATTTCTAATCCAAACACTTCTTGAGGTTTTCTTCTGGCCAGTTCAGCAGGTGTCTGTTCAGCTCTTTGGTTTTGTGGATTCCAATCGTAGATATGTGAGTCTCACCCCATGGACTTAAGTCTGAAAAGAGGGCTTTAGCACCATAGGTTTCCGTAGGCATGTTGACATTTTTACACCTCACTTGCATGACTCTGATCTGCTGGATTCCCACAGCATAGGGAGCACAAAGGCCAATTGTATGGTACAGTCCACTGGAGAAAAAAATAGAAATCTTCAGGTCACCTGACTTGCTCATGAGTTTGATCCATTTCCACAAATCAGTACAGATTAAGAAAGGACACTCACAAAGAAATTAATGATTATTCATTTTTTTTCCATTAATAAAAATTAGAAATTAAGGTGGGGTTTTTTTTGCTAGCTGCCTGTTTTGTACAACACCTTCTGTGTTGCAGCGTACTCTGTCCAAGCTGAAGGTTACCACTCAGCAGTTGGAATTGCCTTTCAGCTTGAGAACTCTCAGGTCCTGGTGACAAGAGACAACATATAAAATGTCAGCGCTAGGAAAAGAGGTTTCTAATATAGGTGTCTCATGCAACATCCCTTTCTCATTAGGAACAGCCTGCTTATATGTTTTTTTATTCCTTCCCTTGAAATCTCAGGACAGCCAGACAGTTATTTCTCTCCTTCTAAAGACAGAAATAAAGACAAAGGCTGAAAAGAAGCATCACCAATGTATACATTTGGTGCACTAAATTAAGACCGTGCTAGGAATGCTACACCTACAAAATCTGGAAAACACTGAATCCACGTTGCTCTGGGAACTTGTTTGTCAGAAGCATTCAACGGTGAAAGAAAACAGTGCAGATGCTTTAATTAAGCAGTGTAAGACTTCAGCTTGCATTAGTCTTGATTTTAGCCTCTGGACATGGCTTCAAATCAGGCAAATACTAAAAACTATGGGTTGTCAACCAAGGCAAAATATACACCTCTAAGGAAATTGCTTTCAATTTTCCCTCCCATCTGAACAGGCACAAAGCCAGACAATGGCCAAAGAGCCACTGAACAAACTGCATCTAAAATATCAATTTTCCTTGAAATCAAATAGCTTATGAGAACACAAACAGAAACATAAAAGGGAATGAGAGGGATGAAGCATGCCCTACTTTCTCACATTCGTAGGCAAGACAGGAAATACTTTTTTCAGTTATAAAAATCTCTCTCTATTTGGAAAATCATTTTAATGAGGAATTCTGGCAAGTAAAATTGAAAATTCTGGGCAGATGATGAGTTGCAAATTAGGAACATAGTTTCAGTCATGTTCATAAAAAATACTGAATCATTTGTGCAAGAAATACACAAATTGCATTTCTGTATAAAGAAACGCTAATACTGGATTAATTTTCAGAGGTAAGAGTATAACCACTATATAATTTGCTTTATGTTACCTACTTCTACTAATCTCACATTACAATTGAACCATTAAGGAAAATGAAAATGTCTTCTGAGAAAGGAAATTTGATCAAGAGCTTGACAAGATAAAAGATTTTGCTTCGTAAACATGGTGTTTCTCCAAAACAAGGAGAAAGGATAAAGTAGATCTTGTAGCTAAAAATGATGCCTCTAAAATGTCCTGTTTAAACAGGTCAAGTATCCAAAGAGGAAAATGTGAATGATAAACATTTTCTGAAAACTGAACGAAACAAGGTTTCATTAATGCAGATGTTAAGAACCATGTTATTATGCTCATATATATACACTAAGTATATCATAGAATTGTAGAATCATAAAATGGTTTGGGTTGGAAGGGACCTTAAAGATCATCTAGTTCCAACCCCCTGCCATGGGCAGGGACATCTTCTACAAAATGATGTTGCTCAAAGCCCCATCCAACCTGGCCTTGAACACTTCCAGGGAGGGGGCACCCACAACTTCCCTGGGCTACCTGTTCCAGTGTCTCACCACCCTCACAGCAAAGAACTTCATCCTAATATCTATATTTAAATCTACCCTCTTTCAGTTTAAAACCATTACTCCTTATCCTATCGCTACATTCACTGATAAAGAGTCCCTCTGGGTAATCTGTACCCTGACAAGGAAAAGTTTTTCCTGATGTTCAGAGGAAACTTTCCACATTTCAGTTTGAGCCCATAGCCTCTGGTCCTGTCACTGGGCACCACTGAAAAGAGCCTGGCTCTGTTTTCTTTGCAACCTTGCCTTCAGGTAGGTATATATGGTAATAAGATCCCCCTGAGTCTTCCTTTCTCCATGCTGAACGGTCCCAGCTCTCTCAGCTTTTCCTCACAGCAGAGATGTGCCAGTCCTTCATCATCTTAGTGGCCCATTGCTAGGCTGTCTCCAGTACGTCCATGTCTCTCTTGTACTGAGAAGACCAGAACTGGGGAGAGTCCTCCAGATGTGGCCTCACCAGTGTTGAGGAAAGGGCAAGGATCATCCCCCTTGACCAGCTGGCAACACTTTGTCTGATGTAGTCCAGGATACTGTTAGACTTCCTTGTGGCAAGGCCACATTGCTGGCTTGTGTTCAACTTGCTGTCCACCAGAATCTTCAGAGTCGTCTCTGAAAAGCTGCTTTCCAATGAAATGGCTGGGATTCTTCCTCCTCAAGTGTAGAACTTTACAGTTCCCCTTGCTGACCTTCTCTGGTCTGTTGAGGTTCTTCTGACTGGCATCACAACCCTCTGGCCACTCCTCCCAATTTTGTGTCATCAGCAAGTTTGCTGATGGTACACCCTACCCCATCATCTAGATCATTAACAAGGATATTAAACAAGATTTGACCCAGTATTGACAACATTAGTTACAGGCCTCCAAGAAAATTTCAGCATTCCTACTGGAGTCAAACTGAGTGATAATTTTAACAGGATGCAGCTCTGAATCACTTCAAGCCTAAATACATCTTGAGAAGAGCAAAGCACAATTTCTTGAGTGCCCTGACATTTGGTGCAATCCTTAGCCATGAATGTAGTACTTACGACTCCCCTAAAATACACAAGTTTAAATCTGAGCCATGTCTACACAGATGGGTGCAACTGAGCTGCTTTGCAGCTACCGTGGGTGGACAGCAGCTTTTGTACAGGAACTGTATAAGCTCTGTGAGGAATATGAAGATCTTACCACCACACTGTGCTCCCAACTGCTATGACTCTACTAAGCTTTTCCCAAATTCATCTGATAACACAAGGTAGAAGACTTTCCTCTTTTTTTTACCCTTATGTAGAAAAGACCCTATGTTGTTGCTAAGATATGGCCTGTTAATTAGCATTGCCATGACTTGGACAAAGAGAAAGGTGGAAAAAGAAGTGAGACTTAACCTAGAACACTTAGGAACACACCAGTTTGCCACTGGGGATATGTGTTATTTGCCAAAGTCTGTACTCCATTGCCCACCGCAAGCTGTAGCTGGCTCTGTTAAATTTGCTCTGAACATACCTACAGTATTGGACAGAGCTGGAAACTAGAGCAGAGGAATAACTACTTTGAGAATTATTCTGCAGGATTCCTGATTTGAATACGAGCTGCACTTCTGTTGCATCAGGTGTTAGATGCATCAGCATATGAAATAGTCCTAGTGGCAGACATACACACAATTAGATGACAATTGAGTATAATCTTGGAGAAACGTAAATATTGATTTTAATACCAAGTAGGCAAATCAGTATTTGCATAGATAGGCCAATATTGCATAGTTTGCAGGTAAAACATATGAATAAAATTTTAGTATATCATAACACCGTTGTCTAACACTGTTAGACAAAGAGCCATTATGGACTATGAGGTATAAAGATGCAACATGGAAGAGGCTGAGAAGCCTGTCATAATTCTATAAAGATTGAAGCCTTATCTTTATGAGATCCTCTATCTCTGCCATGGAGAATAGATATACCACATGGCTCTGTTATGTCAGACTTTTGTTTCAGAAGTAGCCTCTTCAAACCTTCCCACTCAAGAGAACATTTAAGTGATTCAGCAACCACTGTGTATACCCCACACAGGATTGGACAACACTCACCTTCTGCTTCATGGGAAATGTTATAACATCTATGCTTCATTTTACACCTTTAAACTTTTGAATTTGGAAGAAGTTGCATGCCTCTTGGAAGTTTTCTATTTTGTTGTATATTCATCCAGGTCAAAGGACAAAGCTTTCATCAACCTTTTGAAACCACTTCACGTTAAGCATGACAATAAAACCATCAAGCTATCAGGTTCAATGTTTCCTTCTCACCTTGCTTTTCCCCCAGATACTGAAAGCCACTAATTAACTAGTGTGAAGCTGAAACAAACTCACTATCTTTATTTCTTTTTTTTTTTTTTTTACCCTAGTCTGTTTACTGTGGTCAGGCTATGCCTATCTTTTGTTACTTCTCTTTCTTGTCTCCTCCATTCGATAAAATGTCTTGGCTCAGGAGTAGTTTTAATATCCTATTACATTGATGGAGGGAGGAAAGGACAAAAGAACTTCTGTTTACAAAGCTTTTGCCTACAATAAATTTCACTATCCATTTTGTAAGAATTTGTCTGAGATTGTTGATCCTGTTTTTATATTGTTTGATTCTTCAGTATCCCATGAAATAATAATTTTGTGCTATTTTATAGTGATCAATGTAGGTCTGTGATCATAGGCAAGTAAAATCCTCGCCCAAAGGAAATTTCTGTCACGATAGCCAAAACACATTGTTATTAATCTCCCTCTTACAGCTATTAAAAAGGAAGCAAGGTCAAAATATAAACCTCACTAGAACTATGTCAGCTACTACCTGGAGTGGATGTCATCAACAGAGTTTATTTCATACGTATCTCTTTCTTCCTTTGGAAAAGAACTGAAAAACATCCAAGTATGTAATTAAAGTATATGATGCTTCTATGAGCAAATTTACTTATAAGCGGAAGTTTCCTCATAACATGACTGAACTCTTAACATTTCATTTGATAAAGCACTTGCAAAAACCTGGAATGTACAAGCAGATCTAACTTTTGTTTCTGTAATATCTTGTGTCAAAGAATGACAATATACATACAAAAGAATGCAATTCTCAGTATGTAATTAGCATTTTTGCCCTTTCAGAATTTACTCCTAGTAATTATGAAATTAACACAGTCACACAAAATATTCTTAACTGGTTTTAAACCATCAATTTTGTAATCAGGCAAAGAAATATGTCCAGCTGGGTCCTCAGAAGACATTGGCAAGAAATATAAATGCAACGAAAACACTTCTAAGCAATAAATTGTCTGTATTTCTAATGCAGTCAATCTTCATTTCACTTGGACTACTCTAAATTTTTAGAGAGGAAAAATCCTGTCTGTGCATGAAGCACCTATGCTTATTTTCCATTACTTCTAAAGAGTACATGTATTGAGTACTCTTAATTCGTACATAACAAAGCTACACAGATTTTTTTTCATCTATCCTTTAAATCATTAGCAAATATCAGATATTTACAAAATATCTTTCTGTTGGATATATTACTTATTTGATAGCACTTAGTTAAAATCCTATGTATAATAAGCTAAAAAATAGAAAAAAAAAAATCTTTTCCATTGCAGTCAGAATTTTGTTTCCTTCAAGTTAATTCATTTATAGCTGGTATTTAAGAAAAAAAAATATTAATAATTTTAAACTTACTAAAAATAGCCTTGAAGTGCATTCTCTTATCTTAAATGTGTTTCTACATGCATTTGACCTAAGGAGTAGCATGTAGGAAGGATGGCAGACCTTTCAGTTCTTCCTTGAGATCTTTCACTTTGTATTACTTCTTCAACTATCCAGACAGACTAGCTGGTGGTGTTTTCATGTGAATAACATGTAAAAGCAAGGTTTTAAATGAAGTTCCAATGGTATAATCTGTGAGGTGTGTTTGCAGACTTGTACATTTTCTACAGAATTTGTAGAAATTGACTTATAGTCAACAAATGTTGGCAGTGTTTATGTATTTGTTGCACTATTTATCCTTCACACTTTATTATCTATTGTTTCTAGACAGCAGCATTGTGTTTCCCATTTTGAAACTGGTGGGCTTGACCATTGTATTCCTCCTGCTCCTTCAATAGTCTGCAGAAAAAGCTTTGCTGCAATAGGCTTCCCAGGAGCATCAGTTACAATTTCCAGTCAATGTCATCCTTGGAAGTAATAAGTGACAGGAAAAATCAGTAACCAAATGTTGTGAGTTAACCCTGGCCAGCAGCTAAGCTCCACACAGCCATTTGCTCATTCCACCCCACAGCAGGATGGGGAGAGAATCAGATGGGTAAATGTGAGAAACAAGGGTTGAGATATAGATAGTTTAATAGGTAAATTGGAAGCTGCATTTGCAAGCAAAGTAAAATAAGGAATTAATTCACTGATTCCCTCCAGCAGACAAATGTTTAGCCCTTTAGCCCTTTCCGGGAAAGCAGGACACCATGCACAATAGTTACTTGGGAAGACAAATGCCATTACTTTGAACTTCTCCCATTCCTCCTGTTTTCCCCCAGCTTATATTGCTGAGCATGATATCATATGGCATTTCCCTTTGGGCAGCTGTCTCAACTACATTCCCTCCCAACTTCTTGTGTGCACCCAGCCTACTTGTTGCTGGAGCAGAGTGAGAAACAGAAATGGCGTTAATACCATGTAAACAGTGCTCAGCCATGACTAAAAATATTGGTGTGTTATCAACACTGTTTGGGTCACAAATCTAAAACATAGCACCATAAGTGTTGCCATGAAGAAAATAAACTCCATCCCAGCCAAAACCAGTACACTAAAAATTGACATTCCTTATTTGTATTGATTTTCAATAAAACCAAATACTGTTTTTTGAAGAAGAAAAAAAAAGGCAACAAAACCACACACAACCAACCAAACTCAAAACACACCAAAATACCACTTGGAATATTATGGTGTTTCCTATATCTATATTAGAGCTAAATAGGAGTCCACATTTTTCCTCTTTATCCAATGCTGAAAGGCTGCTCTGCTGTCTATTCATTATGTAAGAGGTATTCTGCATCCACATTCTACAATGGTTAAGAATGATTTTGTAGCTGAATCTATTGGTCCCTCCAGGCTGAGTACATAGCTGTGGGTCATAGTTTACCATTCCAGTTTTCTGCATGGTACTATAAATTGGGTACCAATTCTCTAAAACTGTCAGGTACTAAGCCTTAAAGGAAACAGTCAAAGAACACGTATAAGCATTTGATGAAAAGGGAATAGCAAACTTTTACAGAGGAAATGGAATAAAAGGAGTTCAAACACAAAGTGTGAATGTGTGAAATGTTTGCAAAATATTCTTTGGAAGTGTGCACTATTGAGAAGATGTTGTATAAACTTGATAAGTATATTATGTGTATGGAAAAGAAATACACGGTTTTACTGTTTTCCATGAAAGGTGGCTGTTTTGCCAAATCTGTATTCAGTAGGTTACTCAACAGTAGTCACTGATTTTTTGCAGGTTTTGGTGTGCTTACTTTAAATAACCATGGTGTCTGAACAAAATGCCTTGCAGTGGTAGTGCTAGCTGGTTGGATTGGCTTCAGAGTCAGTGATGACACTGATTTGCCTCATGAACTCGGAAATGCCACCTGCAGCCTTTAGATGATGTTTCGTTTTCTTTTGTTGTATGGATGAGAACTTGTATGTTTGTATAGTGCCTACCACAGTGCACCGCTAGGCTTATTCAAGTCCTTTAGATCCTACCAGATTTCACAAGCAAACCAGATTTTCGAAGAGCAGAAGTATAGTAATCCTCATATATTTTCCAATAATTTCTTCCAACGAAGAAAAACTTCGATTCTGTTCTCTCGTTTTTATGTATGAGAGAAGGAAAGCATTCCCAGGCAGTTTTGACTTCAAAGATTTACATTCTAGATCCAATAAGGCTGTTGAATGTAAAATGAATTGCTTTTATTGGTAAAGAATTGTTGTTTGCTTGTTACTGCTACAATAATAAAGACTTATGCTGAATACATTTTAGGTTCAAAAGCATCCTATTTATAGTTTAGATGCAAAATGATCTCTGTTCACTACAATGTCTCATTTGCAGGTTATAATTCTGCTTTCTTCTGAAAGCTAGTTGGCAGATGTTTCCTCCCATCTTGACTCATTGCATTAGTGATAGAAAAATATTCTGCATCTTACTGTGGTACCCTTCATAAGTAGAAATGGAGAACAGAACCAGCTTGTTTAAAACACACAGGACAGCATAAAGAGAAAATACTCTCTCTTGAATATCAGCACAATTACATTATTCAAATCCTTCAGTTTTTTAATTAAGTAACTTTCCAAATAGTTGCAGTCAGTAGCACAGCATTAATATTCCCTCCTTGAAAATAAAACAAAAAATAGTATAAAATAAACTAAACAAATAAAAATAGAATAAAAAATAAACACAACAAAACAAAATAAAATTAAATTAAAATTTGCCACAGGTCTTAAAATAAAAATTTGCTACAGGTGCATAGCCTCATACCCCATCAGTGTTTCATTTCCCCATGTACAGTGGCGAATGAAAAAAGTATCACTATTTCACGTTTCTAAAACTGCTTTGAAAGATATTCTTTGACAGTGAAGTAATATTGATACCCTTTGGCACCTTCTGTAGACATTTTTGCCAATTTGATCCAGTGCTATTGTAGAAGCTTGATTATCTGAAGATGTTAAATTTCAAGGTTTGAAAATGCAAGGCTATTTCTTAGAATTCAGAAGCTCCACAGGCAAGATATGTATTTTTTTTCATGTTAAGGTTTATAGAAGAAGAAGTAATTTATCACTGACTGGTAGGTTGGCTTACACATCAGCAAATTTGTTCCTTATTTTCTTCAAAATTCCAGTCTGTGAAAAGTAATTAAAGATTTTTTGCCTATAAAGCTGGTTATAAGGGAAAAAACAAAACAAAACCAAACCAAAAAAAAGCAAAAAAAGGCCACATTCACATCTGAAGCAAAAAGGACTCATCGATTTCTATGAGCGTTTTTCTTTCCCTTTGTTACAGTGATAGCTATAATGTTCTTTAGGTTTCATTGGGTACTGATCTGTTGGGTGCTGACCTGTTCTGGACACTCTGGTCAGTTAACAACTTCTGTCTACATATTCCTTATCAGTAGTTTTTCAACACTTATACATTTACCAGTAGCTCACTTTTGCTTTAAGCTCACAATGACTGGGAGAAGTGGACAATGGGAAAGGAAATACAAACCACAGATGGAAATCTTCTCTTGCTCTAGAAGCAGAACTGACTGTCTCATTTTGAGACATACTAGAGTGAAAGAACACCAAAGATTCTGGGAACCCGGGAATTTTAGTTCAAGTGTTTGTATAATATTGAAAAGATGCAAACGTTATTCTGTTTGAAAGTCTGTAGGTATTGTTTTGCTTTGAGATGGGTTAATTTCACATCTCAACAGCATTTCTTTAATGGTCTGAAATCATATGACATAAAAATATTTTTTTTCCTTTGTGAAGAAACCATGAATTAGAACAAGTGTTAAAACCCATTAGCTTAAAATAGATTAACCCATACGTAGCCGAATCTTTTTGTCAATATTCATTTTCACACTTTATTTTGGCCCATGCTAGATGCACAGAACAGGAAAATCCAAAGAAGTCAATGCTGACATTAAAGGGCACCATCTAAAGCCACTCAGATAGTTAAAGAAACCCTTACATAACACAGCTTTAAACCACCTTGCACAGACTATGCAAAAAAGGTTCAAGCCAAAGGCAGCCTGCAAAGCAGTAATTGTAAAATCCACAGAAGTCAGTGGAAAAACATTAGTAATACTCTGTAAGAATACCAAGGCTTCACATTTACACTATTATCACCATCTTAACATGGAAATTAGGCTAAGAACAATACAAGTTCTTAGAACTCAGTCTAATGTTTATGTCTTTGCACATCCTTCCAGCACAGAGAATTCTTTATTAATATGTATTTAACACTAATCACTAATGGACTGTGTTCCTTTACTAACAAATCAATCTTGGACATAAAACCTACCCTCTTTCAAAACAAGCAAACAGAGCAAGACTCATTTTTATGTTTCCCTTCACTAGATTGCCATGCCTCTTGTAGATTGCCTCAATACACATGGCATGTTCATTTAAAACTTTTTCAAAGTGTTTGAAAACACTTACATAGTATTTGGATAGCAGCTTCACAGACCCATGTTTGCACTGGCTGCATATGCAGTGCAGGGCAGAAATGAGCCAAAAATCTGTCACGACTGCTTGCCACAATTTCAGTAACTGAATTCTGAATAGTGACTTTGGATTTACTCCAGAACCTGCCAAATCCATGGGACTGAAAAATTCACAATTTGACCCACTATGTGGGTATTTTCCCCTCTTTGGGTTGCACCTACAAATGGACAGAAGTCTACTTTTTCAGTGTAATGATACATTTCTAAAGCACAAAGGGGAACTCCTGAGGCATGTGAAGTGTGATAATTTCAATTAAATTCATGAAGCTATGGGGACTTATGCCAAAGAGTTTGCCTATGCTGGCTCAAAATTTGCTGCTAAAGATGATATATATTTGCTAGCCTAAGAATGCATTTTCCACTGTCCAGCTGCTAGTTAAGAAGATTAATGACTGCTTTGTAGTTCCAATTAAACTCCTTTATCACCGAGAGGGACGAAACAAGTTTTGATTTCAAAAGTGCTGCTTAAGAAAGAAGACCAGGGCTGCATAACACTGACATTTTATTAGAATTCATTTGTAACAAATGGAACTTGTGTCAGCAAAGAACTGATTTTCATACAGACTTTCTTTCGCCACCAATGTAACGAAGTAAGAAAATAAAAAGCACGCCTTTCATTCTGTAAAACATTTACGCGTACTACTAATTAGAGGTAATTGTATCTTTTTTAACAAGCCATTTTACAAGGTAATTTTTTAAATTTTTCAGTCTATGCATCCAAAACAAGAGCAAAGAACACAATTTTTATTATCTTTGTAAAGACACTCCAAGCTTGAATGGCAAAGCCACGTAACAGATGGTTATGATGAGACCTGCAGCCTTCTGATATCTGTGGAGTATCAGGGCACCAAGAAAAAAAAAAAAAAAAAAAAAAAAAAAAAAGGAAAAGAAAATAAGGAAAAAATGAAAAATAAAGAAAAATAGGAGAGAATAAAAGGAAAAAAAAAGCAGTTGCTTTTTTTTAGTCATTGCAAACTTTTTTTTTTCCTTTTTACATGTTCTGTGTCATTTAAATACACACAAGTGAATTTTATAAGCAGTTTCTTACAGATGGGTTCAAGTTATAATATTATTTATTATTGGGTGTAGAATCAATAGGGCAGTGCATAGTACAAAGGTATATATAGAAAGTGCAAATCTCCCTAGAGGGCCACTCCTGCTCCCAGCCATCCTCCCTACTATCTAACCACTCAAATAATTATTTTAAAAAAAGCTAAATTAAACTTTTGTATAAATCATTTTTATATATTTTGTTGGTTTTTTCCCATTGCAACTAATTACAGAATTAGACATAACTACACATATAAACATAAATAATAGCACCGTACTGATTATGTTGATGAAACCAATTGTAAGCTTGGAAATGTACGATGTATGTAGACAAAGCTGCTCACAATTTAATGTAACTGTAGAATGACTGCATATAAGAGTACAGAAAGTGGAATGCACATCAATGATGCTAACAGTTATCTTAAGAAACATAAAAACTAAAAGGAGTATTTAGTCATACAACAGTTTTCCTCACAAATTGGCTCTGCTTTTCTTTTTTTTATTCCCTCACTTTCTTCGGAGCTTGCAAGACAATCTGCTAGGGAGAATGCTCTGATCCTTTTACAGATCCAGTGTGTAAGAATCTTTCCCTAGTCTATGCTTTCAAAATGATGCTTTTTTTTTTGATTATAGTGTTTTTCTGATCCTCTTCATTTGAGTTGAAGAACATGACCACACCACTAACCTGGCACTTCAATAATTATTTTAAAGTACAAATCAAGAAAGAAGAAGAAAAAAGAAACATAGTGCACATTCTTCTCTGGTTCAGATGCAAGTTATAGAATCTCATTCTGAGGTAGCCTTCTATTCCATATATATATATATATATATATTTATATTTTTGTGGGTTTTTTTTGTGGTTTTTTTTTTTTTTTTTTTACAAAAGTGCTCAAATACAATGCTTGCTAGAGTTTGGTCTTTCATATTTTTTCTTTCTGCTAGTAGTGGGTAAAGTGAAAGAAGAAAAAAAGTTGAGGTCACAATGACAAGCCATACCAATGCTCTTATTTGAAACCTCAAGAAAGAACTCCTTTGATACTCATGCAATGGTAGAAGGCATGATGGAAACCAGGGTCAATGTAAATGGCATCCTGCTAAGAGTCTCAAAAAGTACTTTGTGCTGTTTACAGAAATTTCTTTGTTCCCAGGAAGAAAATCTAGTGTCACTCTTAAATATATCCTGTGGGCTCAGTCTTGCCAGCCTTACATGAACTGTCCCACTGAAAGCAATGGTTTGACTTTAGTACTCTGTTGACAAAATTGAATGACCAGGACTCAGTCCAAAATAAATTTAAAAAAAAGATGCATGAGCACTGCTAATGTCAGCCGCTGCTAGTGTACTGCTACATCTCTGCAAAGATAACACTATAATCAGTGACGCCATGGGTTTGAGAAGCCAACGAGAAATAGATCTTTAATTTGTGGGCTGGTCGGTTATTGGAAATATGGAAAGATAAAGGGCCTTGACTACCTACATGTTTTGGGTTATCATTTATTACCATCCATAGTTGATTAGAAACTGGAAATGCATATTTTTCAAAGTTATCTGTTACACGTATTAAAATGTTTGAAAATAATAACAGAGACATGAACAAACTGAACTAAATACAAATGAAGGCTAACTTAAAGAAATGCTATTCAAAATAGGCAGCAAATATAAGGCACTCTAAATGTAAAATTAAAATAAAACCAGCATCCCAAAACAATGCTGTATGCCACAAAATGTTCGATTTCACAGAGCAATGTGTGTTTGGCTTTGCCCTGTTACATACGGTAAATGTAAATTATATAGCGCACACTATAGACAGTATACTATAGAATACAATTTTAAAACATCTTAATACCTAGTATATTACAACATTCTCCCCTCCTAAAGGGATATGCACTGACCTTTCCCACATGCACACTTCCTACATTTAATAATATGATTTCTTATTGCACTATAGTGTTACAAATATTGAACTTCACTGGAAGCCTAAATCACATACTTTGTGCGTGTGTGCATGTGTGTGTGTGCGTGTGTGTTCAAGTGGCAATGTGGATAGAAATATTATTTGAGATAGACATGACGTTCAAATATCAATGATGTGCATTCCTCACTTCCCTTTGCAATAGAAGGTTATGGACCTTGATAATGCAGAGATGATCAAATAGTAGTCTAATGTGAATTGTAGTATGCTGGAAAACTTTCCCAATGCTTTGATAAGTCCAGATATGGAAGAATTGATATATTTATGTGAATGCGTGTGAATATCTACCTATCTGTATCTCTGTAACTAAACAGAGAGTTAGACAAGGGTAGACAGTAATACATACATATACTAATATATATAGACAGAGAGCAAGGGTGTGGGTGTGCATGTGCATATGTGTGCATGCGTGTGTGTGTTAGCAGCATCTTTATACTTTGCGCCTCCCTGTTGATTCCAAAAGAAACCAAAAAGCCCCATTTTGATTTAACTGATTACAATGAATATTTTCTTAAAGAAAAATAAAACAAACAAAATTGTAAAAGTAGTATCTAACAAGACTGTGGTACTGTAGATAAATATAGGACTGCACAAAAATGTGCAAATTTTCAAATTATTTAACATTTCTACAGCACAATATTACAGATAACAGTTCTACAGCTTAAAAAAAATCTACAGTTTTTAAACAAAAAGATTACCAGTTATGCAACCTTTTCTTTAATTCACTTCAATGATTGATAAACTCTTGTTAAAAAAAGGAAAAAGTTTACACAGTTAAAAATGAAGCACAGGTCAGCAGTATCTTTACAATACTAAAAAACTAAATCAAGGACTTCCTTTTTAATCATTCCCACATTTTCCCTAAAGTGTTATGATGAGCACTATGATGGGAAGGGGTGATGTTGAAGTCAAGAGTCTGCTTTATTTGAGAAGCCAGGACCCAATCTTTTAATAAACATCTTGCACTGAATGGCAGTTCTCTCAAAATTCCTCTTTGCAAAAGCATGAAATCCTGAACAAGAGATCATTCTTTCTGATTATTTTCCTCTTCCCTTTAACTTCAACCAATATCAAACCCTTGAGGTATCTGTAAATGAGATCCTTCAGACACCTCAGTGGTCAGGGTTCTTTTATTATGGTTAGGTTATTAAACTGTGAATTCTTGGTCCACATGGAATAGTTTGTTGTTGTTGTTTGTTGTTGTTGTTGTTGTTGTTATTTTATATATCCCCATAATTTTTGTTCGGTTTTTTTATTTTATATATCCCCAATAATTGCTCCTTAGCTAAGAGTTAAGAAGTACTTCTAAAGCACATCGTATGGCTCAGAAGCGGCTCTCTGGATCTTAAAGGGCCTGCAATAAAAATCCACGATGGGTTTTTATGTTGCATAGTGATCAAAGCTGCCCAGATATTCCAGTGCGGCTCGATAGCAGAATTGGTATTGATCCTGGAGAAAGAAAGATAGAAAACAAAAACATCAAAAAGCCATCTTGTTGATTGGTTCCTACTTTCTTTCAACTAAGAGGGAATACTTTTTGGCTACAGATAAATGTACCACAGAGGCATCTGCAGTTCAGGAAAATTATCTTGTGCTGACATCAACAGAAATCCAGTCTGAGACACAACAGATGAAGATGGACACTCATTTTATGTAATAACATTTTCCACAGAATGCAGCTTCTTTTTTGTGCAGAGCCTATATACCTACCTATTGACCATTTGTTATTCTGGATTAATATAAAATCAACATAAAGCTTTCTTCTTACAGGAGCATGCTAAGATGCTTTCCCCTCACGTATTTGAAAATAATTAGTGAAATATCCAATTAACTCTACGGCAAATACAACACACTAAGTGACAAAATCCATCACAGCCTTAACATGGAATGCTGTATGGAAAACCACCAGGTTAAAAATCATGTTAAGGAAGCAAAGGGAATCCAAACCTTTCAGTAATATAGGCTTTGATGAAGATGTGAAGATATCTCAGCCTGTGGCAAGAAAAGCGCCTAAGAGAGAAATATGCAGCTAAAGCACCTTATTAACATGAAACAGATTTCATTTCAACCTACACCTGGAAGCAGAGAGAAGTTCAGCATGGTGAGAGATTTGCTTTTACCTCTGGTGAATCCAGCATTTGGCATTCAATGTTATTCTCACCCCTACACAGCAGTCCTTTTGCACATTTATGTAATATTGCACATTTATACTAAAATGGCGCATCTGTGTACCCATTTGCAACTGCCACTCAGGGTTTAAATATTAAAAAATAAAAAGAAAAAGAAAAGATAAATTGCTTCCGAAAGCCACCTAAAATATCTGCTTATTTATCTGATAGTGCTGTGTGGTAATCCCACACAGGTTATACTTGTTAAGATCACCATAAAATTTCTTTGGAGACCAGAAAACACATCAGATATTTGCCTCAACGTAGTGGTGTGATCATTAATAGTTCCTTTCTGCTTCCTGTTGGAACAGTGGGAGAATGCATTAGACATATGCATAAATTTTAAGTGTATGTGTGGTCCACATGGAGTTGAAGTGCTTTGTTGAATAAGGATTAGATTTCCTGGCAGTTTATACTACTGAATGAGAGATTTTTTTTCCACAGGATCCTGAAAGAAATGAGTACAAAACACTTCTACTTTCAGCAGGCGAATGAAGGATAGCATACAGAAATAAGTCAAAATAGGAGGAGGGAGAATATATTGCATAGCTGTACCCTGTATTTGTCAGGTAGGCTCCAAGAAGCATAGTTTCTCTGTATACTGTAGCTATTTCTTGGAATCAAAATGACAGAAAGCAGGCATTTTTCACTTTGCTTATCCAGAAGAATGATGGTAATGAAAAAGAAATGGAATTAACTCTTCCGTTTGGTCAAAGTGACTTACTTGGCTAACTGACAAGATTAAAAATAAGTATCTTTATTTTTCATATACGTTTTTATGAAGTTGTCTTCTTTTATTGAACAAGTTTAATTTTCATGTGGAAAATGGCAAACTCTGGGGAACCACTTTAGATTTCACAGACTGTAATTTAAAGGCCAGTGTCAATCAAATTATACTAAATAAATGTATGATCTAAAATGTTTCCCTTCTCTTGGCCTTTTGCTTGCTTCTCCTACCCTATAGGCTCTGGCTTAGTTCAAGTCTCCTGTTCAGAAATTTAAGTAGAAACTAAGCACAAATGAAAATGTGGAAGTATTCTTTATGACATGAAGCAGTTCCAAGCATTCAGGCCCAGGAAATCAGTTGATAATGCTTATTCCTTTTCTTATTTCTCTATGGCAGTCTAGCTAGCACAGAAAATATTTACAATATAGTCTTCCTGAATGCTGAATTTACATTAAGCTTTTCAGAACAAACATCCACTTGCTTGGTGACACAAAGTCAAGAAAACCATGTAAATAATACAGTGTCAGCCTGAAGCCATGAACACCACTTTGCTCCTGGAACAAAAAAAATCGGTGGATTCACCTGTAGAAACAACTTGCCTCCTTCTTTATTGCCAGACGTTTTGGTCAGGAAACAAAGTTCCAATTAAAAACCAGTAGTGCTTCTTGGAAAATGGTTTTCTTCAACTACCATAATTTAGGATCTACTGCTGAAATAATTTTTTTATTCCCCAACCTGGAGCATCTACTGCTGTAACAGGAAATAGTCCTTGCAGTACTTTTATGGCAGAGTTTACACTGCAGTGATATAGCCACTATATGACTTAAGATATAAATGTAAGCACATTTTATGCAGTCTCTGTGCAATTTTTCACTGTGGAAATACTCTTTCTTTTCCATCACCATTGTACGTGGATACTGTTTTGCTCACCTCTGTCTGTACCATGGCTGGCCGCTGTGTCCTTAACATTTTGACAGTCTGGAAGATATCTACAACACCTTCATATCTCATTCTTTCTAACACAATGCTCAGGGTTATGAATACTCCAGTCCTTCCAACACCCGCACTGTTGCAATAAAAGAAAAAAATAAGAAAGGAAAAAAGGAATGTTAATTGACAGTTAATGCTGAAAGAATTGGCTGAAAAATTATCTGTGGTTACAGCACACCATATGGGTACCGACTTCTAGAGAGGGAAAGGCTCACTAAGCAAAATTCCACAGGAAATTACCACATTGCATTTGGAAGAATAATTGTGCTCAACCAAACTTAACATGTTACTAAGTACTTCCTGACTCTCCAGTCTCCATTGCAAAGTGACTTGGTTTGTTCATCCAGATATACAGTAATCTGTGCATGGCGAAGGAAAATGAGAGTGTTTGTTGCCAATGACCTATGCTGACATTGAGAAGAAAAAAAGATGCCAAAATGTATTTTACTACTTGCTTTACTTTAGCTTATTTATGCATATGCCCTGTTTTGCACATAGTGTGTTAGTTTACCTTCTACTCTGAGTTAGTCAGTGGATTTTCAACTAATATATTTAAATTGTTCATACACGCTACAATTTAAGTAAAAAAGACACAAAAACCTTAAGACACAGCTTTTATTCAAGTCTGGCAGTCTGGATCTTTAGCTTTCCAATACTGATATATATGCACCATGTCTCTCTACATTGGTCTGAAATGTTGTCTTTGAATATATAGGTTGCTTTTTGCTTTGTCTTGGGTTTCTGTTATTAATTAAAACCCCCAAGAATTGATAGAAACTCCTGTAATCAATAGAGCCAATAATTGTCAGTTATTAAAATTAAACAATCACTTACTCGTGAGGATGACTCTTGGACAAAGAGACAGGTAACTACACATAAAAAAAGATTTTCCAAGCCTGCACTTGTATGGGTGGAGATTAAGCACCCCATCATTTCACTGTTAATGTTAATAATTTCACCAGGTTTTCTCCAGTCAGATAGACTTGGGAAGCTGGAGATTTATGAGACCTATTCACCAGACAGGAGAGTGGAAGAAAATGAACAGCAGGGAAACACTGAAGAACTCTGAATGTTGATATGGACTATGACAGAGATCCAGTGAATTCACAACGCTAGTGCAGAAATCAAATGTCCAAATTGCATAATGGTATTTTAGTGTTTGGTCTAGATCACTGCACATTTAGGGCTATTAAATTTATGCAACTGGATTTAGCAATTTTGTGCAACCTGTGTGCCTCTGGAGAGCTGAAGCAAAAGGACAATTGAGAGACAACTTGACAAAATATAATGCTCTCAGTGCTGGTTTACCTATATGTGATGACAATGGTCCTGGATGTATAGAACAACTGGAGCGTAAGGTCTCCTTTCCATGATGAGGTAAATTAGAAAGCTAAAGCTTAAGAAACATGGTGAAAAAATCCTCAAAAAATAGCGTTGGAACCTGCTTGGACTGTATAGAACTGACGACAATGTGATCTAAACCAAGTAGCCCAGAAAGTGATCAGGAGAGAGAAGGCAGATTAGCATTTTCCATTCTCCTTGCTCCTGCTCAATCATTTAAAGATGCCAACAAAAAACTATGATTTTCTAAATACTTGTGAGGACTTCTAGCCTCACACATTTACCAAATCTTTATTAATTAAAAAAAAAAAAATCTACTCAGAACTCTTTAATTTAGCAAAAGGAGGGCATTAGATTGTTGTATTGCCTTCTTAAGAAATGAAGAAGTATCTGGAGAAGGTACTTACTGAGGAAGACAGACTAATACAGAAAGATCTTGAAGCTTGCAAATCCTAACTAGCCATCATGAGTAGTATTTTGGGAAAGTCTATCGGAAACTGGCCCTGTTTCCCCAAAAGTGGCAAGCCTATTTTAATATTGTATCAATTCTCATTAGAAGATGCTTAGGATTTCTAAAGAATGATGCAAGTCCGTATCAGTAATAGTGGCATTATAATGATCAGCTCATACCACAGCACTTAACAAAGCAATGTGACAGGTTTTAAAGAATTTTGAATTTAGGAAATGGTGAGGGCACTACTTCATGATGTAGTATGATTCATCAAAGTTTAAACAGTTAGAAACCAAAGTTAGGATACTTTATTGACCCATAAGGAAGTATTGATGTTTTTGTAAGAGAGAAGAGTTTGTTGTTCAAAATACATCTTGAATGCATTCTTGGAAAGGGTGGTCTTCCTTATTGTCCAGATAAAAGCTAAAATAACAGGACTATAAATATCTAAAATTGGTTGAGGTGAAAATCTTGCCTGAAGCTGAACAGTCCTTTGCTCTTTTAACTATTTTTTAATTAGCTGCCTGATCCTGTTAGAAATTTTTAAATTGTAACATGCTGATCTATCTGTAAAAAAACCAGAGAAGAACGTTTTAAAATTGTGGATGGCAGAGGTTTACTGTGTAAAAGGGAAAGCAAACCTGTGAAAAATGTGTAGAGTGGGAAGGAAACCACAGGGACGTGGCACTAGGGGAGTCTGTTATTTAAAGAATTTCTCTGTACAAGAGAAATCCTTAAAAACTCATCATGGTACAAACTGGAGGCATTACAATAATTACACAAATACTAGGAAAGTGCAGGTACCCAGGATCTTGTGCTTGCTGAAATAAATAAATAAACTTACTGATTTTCTGGGAACAATTCCTATTCTTGTAAATTGACTAACTCTGATAATGATGATTAGCATTACCAATGTCTAAACTGTCATTACAACAATGATAAGACCTTTAAAGACCTAACCGTGATGAATTATACTGGATTTGACTTCTATCAAAGTCAGTGGTAGAAATCTCCATAACTTCAGCATGAAAGATCATACTCATTTGGAAGGGATGCATAACCTACTGCAAGCAGTATTTCATTGCAGTCACAAGTGGACAAGTTTGCATGGTACAAAGAACTTAGAAGAAAAACATCTCTTCGCTTTCTTATGTATATCTGCATAAAGGCATAAATATTACTTATTACTCCTCTGCTCTTAAAACTCATTAATGTCAGGAAGAATAAGGCTTGTTTTTATCATGGTTGTCCTTCATTTTCCCTTGCCAAACGAATCCCAAACACTGCTCTGCAATGCTGTTCTCCCTAGCAGGCCATAAAAACTTTTAGACACCCAAAAAAAGAAGGATTCAAGTAGCCAAACACATTTATTTTGTCAGTCTTTCAGATTAGGGGAGCATAAAGAACTCTGTCAAAACACACTGGTATTTTAACAACTTCTGGTTGCTCCTCATTTTGGAAGGACAAGAATCTTTCTCCCTCTGTACATTCATATGCTCTAGTAAACTTGTTCATTTTGTATTCATGCTAGTATTGGGGCATTACTTGGCTTGCAGGAGGGGCTTGGAACCTGTATCAGTACTTTGCATCTCCGTTATATAAATAATAACATTTAATCTAGCAAAAAAATAATTTAATGTTGCAAAAATGAGTATCTAAAATCCTAATGGAATTTATAGAAAACAATTTATTAAATAAGAGATAAAAGATAAAGATATTATTTTTGGCCATCTGCTATAGACTCTAGAATACTGTAAAGAAAATAAATTAAAAAATACAAGAATATTAAAAAAGCCCTCCTCGGATTATTCCTACACAACCTACAATTTGTTTTCATCTGCATATCAATTGTAAAAGAATTAAGGGAAGTCATCACATCAAAAAATAGGCACTACATTCTAAAGTTAGAACTCACCAGTTTAAACTTCAATAATTTTTTGACAGGCAGTTTCTAAACACCGCTTTCTATTCCATTCCCTTTCTTGAGATAGCTACCATTTTTATTTGTCTCATCTTGATTACTACTAATGTGTAGTAACTACCTTGGTTACAGCAAATAATTCCCAGCAATGCAACAGCTTCACTTTTAATTACCAGTGGAAAAAATTATCAGATCTAGCAGGCTGTGATAAGGCTCTTCCTGTCGCTGTACGTAGCATTGACCAGATTGCATTAGAGACATTTTTAAGTGAAATAAAAATCATTTGCCTCCACGTATTCCAGAAGAACCTTTTCTGTGTAAGTGGAATATCACAGAACAGCTCTCACTTTGTAAAGAAGCCCTATGTATTCCTTTTTAGATCTTCTATTTGATTACATTTTCTGGCAGTTCACCTATGAAATTCCCTTTGCATATACACCTTCATTGCAATCAGCAACAAACTTCAGAAAAAAACAAATCTGCATATGAGTCGTTTTGAGGCTTTGCTTACTTACCTGCAATGAACAGAAATTGGTCCATCCTGACCAAACTGTTCTTTTGTTTTGTGCACTTGGCCTATAAAGTCAATAAATCCTTCTCCAGACTTTGGCACTCCTTGTTCTGGCCAGTCAGTGAACTGGAACTGCCTCACTGTTCGGGACTGGCCATCCTTTAACAAAAGACACAAATAATGTACCCCAAAAGCATGTAAACAAAAGACACAAATAATGTACCCCAAAAGCATGTTCCAGTGGCTGGAAGTAAATCAGTCAACAACCAGAAAGACAATCACAAAACAAGTATATTGAGAAGAGGTGGGCTAAGATCCCTTTTATGAAGACTCTTTCAGTTGCAGTACTGGCTGGTGCTTTTGGCCACATTGGCCCAGAAGTGCAGCTTCGTTAACAACACTACATACTTTCCCTTCTGCACTGGATAGGAGAGCTGTCTGACATTCTGCCTGTGCAAAAAGTGTGTCTGAGGCTAAAGCCATAACAATCTCACCAGGTTATACAATTTTTTTGTAAGTTATGTTTTGAATCCTGCGGACTGTAAATTCTTTTAAATATAGAATGGGAAGAATAAGGCCACCCAATCTGACTCTCTATTTCATAGATATGTTCATCTACTGCAGGAATATCTTCACTAATAAGAGTTGTTTAGTCATTGCCCTCTTTGATAGTACGGTGCTTTTTATAAGGTGGACATTTGCCTGGAAGAAGAAGGGTCAAGACAAGCCAGTTGTTGAACAAACCATAAAATTCTCTTCAGTCATCATAATTTCATTCACTAACAGCTTGGACTCAGTAAAAAAATCAAGAAGAAAAGCTTCCTCTCTCAAAAAAGTCGGCTGAAGCTGTTCCTTCCCTTTGGTTAGAAATAGTAACAGGATTGTTTAAAACTGCAGAATACCATGGCATGGTTATTTTTAGAATGAAGCCACTGGAAGTATTAAATGCCAAATTCTGCTGTGTGCCTATTTAATGTGTAAATCGTCAGGACACATAAACAGAAAAAATACAAATGGATGAAGTAAATTTGTTCTGAATTTTCAAACATTGTTCTTGATGATTTTGACACTGTCAATCTGCACAGCTGAAACGTTTAAAATCATGGGCATAAAAGCATGGGTACATGAGCTACTGATGTGAACTAGTGCTTTTGGACACGTTGTTTCCTAAGCACTCACCGTGCCATGATTTCAAAATGGTCTTCTTCTAAGTGAAACTCATGAAAAATGAAAATTAGTATAGGAGACTGCCCCAAAAAGCAACAAGTTATGCTGGAGGGCAAGAACAACCTTGTTCTGTGCCCCCCCCTTCCCCACCGCAAGCACTCAGCTGTTACAGACCTTTGAAATGAAATAGAAGTGATTTAAATAATAACCAAGGGAAAAAACAATACTTTGCTTTTATGTTTCCTCTGGTACTGTGGGGTACCCCCCATGTACCATGGGAGATCCCCATGTCTAAGATGAGTAAGGAAAACAGAAGAGGTGTACGTGCCAGCCACTGCTCCATGCGAGGACACACATACACAACTGTGACAATTTAGTAGTCTATATCTGTGGAATTTTTTTGCCCACTTAAAAAAAAAAAATCTGTTCAAAAACATTTACCCTGTTTTATTTCTTGTGGGCATCAACACAAATAACTAAATATTGCCTACTAAAATGGCATTTTGTTATGCAGACTTCTCTCATAACGGTCTCTGTGATCCCATTTTCCCTCACGAAGACATAATGAAATTGCACCCTTTAGATAGCCTCAGGCACATGAGATTAATTAATCAAGAAGAGAAAATAACCTCCCATTCTTCTAAATTAGAAGAAAGAAAACATTAAATCTGACTCACTTGCAACATACTGGTTAAGGAGATGGAAGCTCTTCAGCAATTTCTGACCCTGACAGGAATTATGCTAGAATAACAGTAACTTTTTAGGGGTAGAAAAGATAAGAAACATGATGCTTTATTTAAGTCTAGGCTGTCATTGGAAAGACCACAAATTTCTATATGCAAAATAGACTTGATGGTAAAATACTTGCTTTTCAAGTGTGTCTAAATTAACTGTATTGGTGTATTTCATGATCATAAAAACTCGGTAATCCAGTGCAAGTCTGTGGGGACTGTTCTCTAGTTTTAATAGCAGTATCTTCTGCTATTTAATGCTATTTAACAAGTATAGAAGTAAAATCAGTTAGTCTGATGTTAGACTAGCTTTAAAGCATATTGGGAACTGATCTGCAATTTCTTATACAGTTCCCTCTGCTACTGACATTATAAGCAGTGCTGCTCTCTTTTAAGAAGATGCTTGCCAACAGCAGTCCAAATACAAATGCCAAATTTTATTAAAATCTTTACTTTCAAATATTGTGACAGTTTGCACAGTTAGTTATCAAAATGTGAACTTTCAGATCTCTATGTGGAGCAGAGGGCTTTTAACATATCATGCTATTGATAGGCTCACTGTTTGGATTTCTTCTTGCTCTGCACAGGGGATATTCTTTTTGATAGTCTTTTGATAAGGCTGTAGAATTTATAATATGCTCTTACAGCCATCACTAATAGTTTAGCCTTAAATGACACTGCCCCATCATATTGACCTCTGGAGTTTACAGAGAAAGTGAGTATAAAAGCAGTCTGAAGTAGTATATTGAAAGACTTACAGAGGTCAATTTCACCTTACAACAATTCACAGCTCAGTTTCAGAAATAACAGTTCTACACAAGATACTTGCTGCTGACACCTACAAAGGCACTGTGCTTCTTTTCTTGTCCCTCAGGAATAATTGGCTGTCTTGGATCTACCAGAGCACGAATGGTATTCTAACATTAGGGATGGTTTTGGAGGTAAGAGGCAGAGAGGATGGTTACAACCACTGCAGCATTTACTCTTCTTTGAATACAACAATTTAGTTAGATGATCTCAATTACTCAGTATGACAGCCATAAAAGCCTAACTACAGGAAAATTATAATGCATATTTTGGTAAGCAGTACCCATCACTTTCAGTAAATTTGGAAGGAACTACAGTTTCCCAGCATATCTACAAAATTTAAGATGGCCCTGTGAGCTTCTCAGTGCATTGTTTGACAAAATTTGGACCATCAACGTAAAGAGATTTTTAAAATTTGAAAAGCAATGACGTGACGGTAAAATGTCACAACAGGACTGCCAATGAGCACCTATGCTTGGCACTTTTAAAAACAGGTATATTACTATCAGGTCCAATAAAACTACTTCTAAAAAATTAAGTTATTTGACCCTTTGAGACTTTTTACTTGGTTGTTAGATACAGTAAAAAGACTTTCATAAATATCCTAGTTCATGATAAACTTTTGAAAGAACTTTTTGGAAATATACACTCTTTGTAGACACTGCAACCACTTCTGTGGCTTTTTGTTATCGTTGGTATTTTGTGATCTGAGCTTGCTGAACCCTGTCGCATAAGACCTCTTCCAGCTTGAGATGGAAGAGATCTTTAATAGATGATCTATGAAAACTATCGGCACAGTTGTGGCAAAACTGGCTTTGACTGTCTATTCTTACAAGTGTGGTTAAAGACTGAAGTTAGGAGCCTGATCTTCTCCACTTTTGTTAAGCACAAATAGGTTAAAGAGGCTATGAGTCATGTGATCCTTATTAGATTTCAAATAGAATGAAAATCAGTTCCAGTGTGTCTACAGTTTCTTTTCAAAAACACACACATAAGTGTCATTTGCCAAATTAAAATGTTCATACGCTGACCTGGTTAGTGACAATACTGCCCAGCTAATTGTCAGTAGTACCTAATTTTAGTTGAAGCTAACATTAAAAGAAGCTGTCTAGCTAACTGTGAGAAAGTCTAATATTTTGGATGCTGACTGGCAACTCTGAGTAATCACTCATGTTATTCCTGGACAGTGCATCCTGCTTTTTTGCCTGAACAAGTATTATTCTACAGCGCTTACAGAAATGGAGGCTGTCAGTAATTCTTCCTGCTATGCAGACTAATATGCTAGAAATCAAAAGTCTGAGAAATGCCACATATATATTTAAAGTTTACGTTCATTTGATCTTATATCAGTGCTCAATTTTGGACTGAAATTCAGATAAGAAATGCAGTGTGAAAATAAGGATGCTAGGGTCACAGCTGCATGTATCTACTCTGCAGATACATAGGAGTGCTGAAAATATGCTATGCAAAAAATTAAATTATAATGTGCAAAGCTTGTAAAGCTTTTCTTACGAATGCTATTTGCTTTGCAGTTTTTAAAGCTCAATGTATTAACTTTCATAATCCCTCAGGCTAAAGGGTGGTGGAAAAAACATATTTACAGCTGTAAGTGATAAAAATTGCCCCCAAAAATGATCAAGGGGGAAATGAAGAAAAAAGGGAGAATGGTCCTCAAATCATCCATTTTTAGGTGATAAAACACAACAATGTTTTGTGGCACAAATAGTTATTCAGAACTTTACAAAGTTGTGCTGCCCAGATATTAGATCTGAATGAAGTAAATGGTTCTTAAACAAAGATCCCATTCCTTTAATAATAACTTTATCTATTTTTTGTTTACTGCTTGTAGAAATTACACCCCTAGTGTTTTTCTGATAATAATAGAAAATAAAAAAAAAAAAAAGAGAGGAAAAGAAAGAAATTTATATTTTCTTCTAAACTTAAGTGGACTAGTGTAATTCTATGTTAACTTACCCTTGCATCTGTAACCTTGAATTCCCTCAGAATATACTGTGGCATGTTGTACTCTGCCATTGGATCTACCACAAAATACTGGTATCTGGCTGAGCGCTCTGCAGGCCAGTATTGGTGGCATTTTTCCTACAAAATAACAAAGCAAAATACATTTCTGGTTACTCAAGTCCACTACCATAAAATGGTATAAAACCATTTCCACTCAGATAAGTGTAATACTCATGGAAAGTGTCATAAGGTGACAGGATAAAGAACTGTTTGTCTTGCTGTGAATATGAAGTTCCATACCTAGAATAAAAGATGATCTTCAATACTGCATTGCAAAGGGGCTCCCTCTGGTCATTGTATGTCTGAACTTGTTTAAACTTCTGCTCAGTTCTATTATTTATCAGTGACAAGAGCTATCCTGAGCCTAATTTTCAATACAGAATGCAATTTAAATCTTGAGGACACCTTCAGTTTTCTTTCTTATTCCCTGCTGAAGCAAGTCCCCCTGGTCTCAGTCAAGAATCTACTTCTGCATCCACTAGCCATATCCTGAATCATGTCTATTCCCCAGATACCCGGGCTGACTCAGATTTCACTTATCACATACCAGTTTTATCTTGATGTAGTCCTGTCCAAATAGTAAACTGCTTCATTCTATCCATTTCACAAAGCAGCGCTTGAATGAGTTTAGGATGCAAACTGGGTGCTGAAACTTTAAAGTTCAGCACTATGAACACACAGAAGACACTGAGATCTCGAAATTACCACACTTTTCTGTTAATATTGTTAAAACAGACACTGGAAAGGTGAAGTTTACAAATAAGAAATTTTCATTTTTTAATAGACAGCAATGCTCTCTCTGCATACTTCAGAATGTCAACAGGCAAACTCAGTAGCCATGTCTAGCTTGTCAATTGCAACGCACCTACAGATTGGAAAACCTTACACAGGGTGAATAACTATGCCACTGATATTACAAAAGCAGAAGGAACCCACATCCTGACCTTTATCTTTAGACTTTCCTATAACAATGAAATATTTTAATAAAAAATGATTATAACAAACATTTTAGTAAAGGAACATTACAGCAGTACTTACTCTGCCCATTTCTCGTAGCTTAGTGAGCATGACCACAATTGTAGAATTATGCTCCCAGAGCATTCTCCAGAAGTCTTCAGTTGTTTCTGCTAAAGGACCCTGTGTAGCTATGTAAGCTTTTTGTTGTCTATAAAAAAAGTAAATTAAGAAAATATTTAAAAAAAAAAGTGAATTGATTCAAATGTTCTTTGTTTTAAATAAACATTATCTAGAGGAAAAAATTATATACTATTATTAATAAGCACATTAAAAACTTATTATGATTGTTTATTCAAACTATGGGTTTTTATTTTTAGAACTTTGAGAGGAAAATTACTCTGTTAATATTACGATGTGTGTCTTTATCATTATTATTTAAATTTTAATGCAACTAATAGCTCAGTTTTGTGTGCTGTAAAAAGCACTTAAGAAACACTTAGTTGTGCTGGTTCATTTTGTAGAAATAACTGTCTAACAATCTATTAAGTTTAGGAATTATAGCATCAAGCAGTTTCTTTATTAACTCCTTTTCAACAGTCTGATGCCTTCAGCACAAGTAAGACAGGAAGAAAATTCAGGAATGGAGCGCATTGCATTTCCAGACCTAAATAGCCTACTAGTGGAAGCTACCACCAAGCTGTTAAAAGCTTCTGGCTCAGCGGCTTTATAAGATGATGACCAATTCATGTTGCTCTTGCTCCTTTCAATCAACAGAAAAACTTTTTTTGGGTAACAGTGGAGATAGAGGTTGTTTCCAATTATGAGCAGAGGCTCAGAAAATGATCTCTGTGGATACAGACACTCAGGTACAGCTAAACTGCCTTAGGGAAACTATACCACTTGTCCTTCATGCCTTTTTCTACCAGCTGCTTAAGTCAGCTGAGAGCGTATTGCCCAGTGTTGTCATAAAGATGCTGGTGGGCTGCACAACTGTATTTATGTATAAAATGCTTTTGCCGGCTATGTCTAGTCTTAATCTATGTTCCAAGATCATAGGTTATCACCCTGACACAGAGAGTATATCTCCTGTATGTTATTTCTATGTAGCTTTTACACAGAATAGTTGTGAATCATGAATGTGCTTAAAAGCTCAGTAACTTTCAGAATGTAAAACACACTCAATGGTTTAAAGGTAGGTAAAAATAAAATGTTTAAGACTCTATGTCATTTACAGAATTTTCCTGTAGTGCATGGATGAAAATCTAAACCTTTTATTAATATTTAAAGAACCGCCCAATCAAACATGGCATGCACAGATAATAAACAATACTAAATTTCAATATTAAATTTTGTTATTTTCAATAAAATTACATAAATAATCCTGTAAACTTTTAAAACAGTCTACATGAGAACACATTAACATTAGTACCTGTATCCATCAATGAAACTGGCATTAATATAATCAGAGCCTTCTACTCCTCGGATTGGCTGCAAGCATACCCTTGTAGACTCATATGGCATAATATTGACAAGGCGATTTTTGAATTTATTACATGGAAGATTGGCACTGATGAATCTTGAAGTGTGAGCCTTAGAGCTAGCAAGACGCTGTTGAAAATAAAATAATTAAGTGCAGGTATAACAAAAACAAATGACACTATCAGATTTGATGATCTCTGCTCATTATCAATTAACAAATAATTTCCATTTCGGATGCTTACTTTTCCATATTCTATTGAATTACCTGAATATCTGTAAAGCTTCTTTTAATATCATATAAAAGTTTAATGTCTGCTCCATTCATTTGAGTATTAAATTTGAGTATTAAACAGTTACACAAATACATATTTCAAGCTATTGAAACAATAAAGGAACAGCAGGCTTAAACCACCCTCACTGAATGGTTGTTGGCTGATCACTAATTAAAGATAGAATTGTACATTTTTCAAAGGATTGCCTTCCTAATTTAAAATTTTAGCCTGCCAATGACTTATCTTTTGATTACTGGAAAAAAAGGATGGAGATCAGAGCAGCATTAAGCGTTACAACATTTGGTTTTGGTTCCCCACGACATAAAATCCAAGTACCTTAAATTCCAGTTCCATTCCTGTGACATTCTCGCCTGTTTCTATCTGTGTCAGCTTCTGGATATATGCATACAGGTTTCTGGCTGGCACTTCGGTATTTCCACAAGTCACTGCTTCCAGCAGTGCATCGTGGATAAAGATGTATTGGTCCTCAGTTTGAACCATGTAATTCCTCTGTGCTCTCATTAGAGTTACGTGGCCATAAATATCTACAGTCTTTTCATGCTTTATTCTCTCTAACATGGCATCTATCACAATGAAACAGCCAGTCCTGCCGACTCCAGCACTAAAAAAAATGAACATAGGAGGGAAAACATGAAGGACTATTTCATGCATTGTGCTTACTTTTATGGCATTCAAGTTTTAAAGTTTCATAACACTGATTTGAACAGCACATTCTTCTGAATTTGAACATCAGTTTTTATGAAAGAGGTTAGTGCCTCTTTAATAAGTAAACTCCTTTAACACCCATTAAAAGCAATTGAGAACATGCAATGCTTTTATATGAGATCTTTGCATCTTGCAGTTTCAGACTTGACTGTAATAGAAATAAAACATATTGCAACATGCTCTAGAAATATATGTTCTTAAAAATGGAAGTTACTGGAGATGATGAATCCTCTAGGAATTCAAGCTTTATTTGTAGCATGATTTCTAACTCATTAAATGCTGTTGTTGCTATTCTGTTTCCACAGGTAAATTTATTGGCAAACAATAATGTTACAGAAAATGTCTTACATATTTCTATCATGCTTTGGAGGTAAACTGTCTATTCCTCTCCTAACTGTGTCAATGGGGCTCCTATTAACACAGTTTTTCTGTCCTTTGCTCTTTCACTTAGCACGGACATACATACTGTTATTCTTTGCAATGCAGAGCCATGCCTAGTGATAGCTGTAGGCTGGGGAAATCCCCAGCTGCCCACTTTAATGTCTGCCTTCCATCTTTAGGAAAATGTAAGAAACATCTGGAATGGCCAGATCCTGGACCAGGATGCTCCATCATCACATTATTTTAAAGGGTGGATTACAAAAGGACTAAAATATGCTTAAAGACAAAGCCTGAAATTACAGCATTGAATTAATGTCCAGACTGGGTGAGTGATATTTTTCAGGCAGAGGCAAAGTTGGTGCTTCCTCACATGTTCTGAGTGAAGTCAGTTGTTGGTTTTAGGCAGGAGCTGAAGTGAAGTCACATCAACACTTTTGAGGCCAAAGAAACTACTACTTCTTAGCTCTGCACAGTAAGGGATTCCTCAGGAACACCTCTGATCTAGAGAGTTGCTTTCCTCTCATTGGTGTGACTTGAGGGTAGAAGAAGACAGGGGTCAGCTGTGAGCTTGGCACAGGAATAAACCTTGATCATTAAATATTCAGTTGGATCTAAGAGAATTAAACCTGTCTCAGTAATAGGTCTACTTAACAGCAGTTGATTTTTATGATAGCTGCTGTCAAAATATGCCAGATTTTCAAGGATTTTCACTCATTCCCTTCCTGTCTTAAAGCTGTTGTGTATTAAATGTATGGACTACCTTTACTAACCCCTTAAGACAATGTTATGCAATCAGGAGAGGAAAAGCAGACTTACAGTTCTCACCCTGATGTGATTACTGGTCATACATGACCCTTTATTACAGATTTGGCATAACTGAATAGGAATGATGTAGAAGGAATATGACAAAGACTATAGAATACAGAAGACCAGAAAATATACAGAAGGTCTGAATATGCAACTTGTGTGCCAAATGAAGCCCTATTTCCTAAAATCTCTAAAGGAATTATTTTATGGAGATGTTTGGACATCAGCTGTACTTAATCAAATCTTCAGAACACAACAAACTGCCATTGTTTGAAAAGAGATAGAAAGAAATAAAAATTACAACCCAGCTTCTAGAAGACAGTTATATAAAAACCAAGATCTTCTCACAGTTCTATATTTTCATGAAATATTAAATATCATAAGTCCATCCTGAAATCAGTAATGAAGGGTAAGTCTTTATTTCTTGGATGATGCTTTAAGAATCTTTTCCAGTCACCAGCAAACTGCATTTACTTACAACCAAATCAGAAAGAAATACAAAGCAGAAAGATGTTTTAAACTCACACGAGGTAAGTATTGTTTCTAAGATTCCATATTTATATATTGTTAATCACGTGTTCTTGCCACCAGTTACTCTTCCCAGAAGCAGATCCCCTTGAAGCAGCTGAGGACTTCTGCTAACAGACTGAATGCATCAATCCCAACTTTCTTAGATGACACACTGACAAGAATTAACCAATATACTGAGCTTAAGAAAACTTAGCAATCAATGCTATTGATCAATGGGAGTTGTAGAGAAAGGAAATATACCCACAAATGAAACGATGGTTATCCTAGCTAAATGGGAGCTCATTTACCTTGTATAATATAAGCTTTGCATTCCAGGAAACCTTAGTGACCTTAAAGTTGGTCAATAATGATGGAGAAAAACTAAAAAAATTGTCTCATTATTGCTTTTTTTTTTTTTTTTTTGGATTGCAAAGAAATCACTACAGGTAGCACACATTTGTATGTCAGACTGGTTTATAAAAAATTTTAAACCATTCCTTAAATGCTTCCTCTTTGCGTTCAGATTTTATTAGCCTAACAACTGCTGACAAAGTGAGAAATAAGAAGGTTTGACAGTGCAGATGCTCTCAGAAGCTTAGAATATGGTTCTCTTTCCTATCATGTATTAATGAATTAATGTTCCAGCACCGTGTTTATAACTGGATATGTCATTTTTCAGATCAAACATTAAAAGGTTCACTGGTACCTACAGACCACAACTGCAAAATTCCAACCCAGATAAAAGCTTGCACTTTCAGCTGGAACGAGCAGTTTTCATTTCTTCTCTTCATGTCCTGTATTATCATTTATATACTTACTCTTCCCATGAGCACACTCAAAGAGGAATAGTTATTAGCATACTGTACCACACAAGATATTTGCTAGTTTACAGGTTATGCAGAGGTTGTGAAGGTCATGACACGAGACCAAAGCACGTTACTATGCAACAATGTTTTAGTGGTAAGGCTAGAGGGGCTAAATTTATTCACCCATTTTATCCAGCAAGATATTTCCATACCTTAACATTTCCAGGACATTCCAACTCTGCCAGTTATAAATGAGCCATGCGTCTACCAGACTACCCATTTTGGTTTCCAGGTAAAAATGAAACCAATGTTATGAATATTTTACCTTCCTTCCTCTTTGCCCCCACATACCTTCTAACTCCAAAATCCAATAGCTTCCTATACAAGCAAAAGAAACTATCCTATCTTTATCCCTTGCTTCTCCTTCTCTTTTGTGTTCATACTGACTTCTTAATATGGTACCGATACACTGCTTGGAAGCTATGCAGTTTGAATACTCACTAATATGCCACTGGAACATCAAAAAAAAAAATCCTATCTACTTTCTTCTAAAGATCGTAATTCAGCTAATGACAATAATTTCACAAATTAATTCTACACTTGTTGAATTCCTTGCCCTTTTGGTTTGCATCCTTTGGTACTACTGTCAAACTTGGAATTTAAAAAAATATTTCATGACCTCATCTATTGAAAGATACCGTCACTTTTAAAACCTAAGCAATCTATTAAACAGGCATGCCTATAAGAAAGTGTTATTGCTTCAAATATTACCATTTATCCTATTACAACATTTGTTTTTAATTTCTAAAAACATGCCTGACTCAGTCCCATGAGCTGAAACATGTTTAATGTCCTGTGATGCAATACAGCTGCAATTCACAAAAAGAAAAATTAAGAGCCATAAGAGGGCCATTTCACATTAAAATCACTGTATGGATGTGTTAAAGGTTGGCTTTTGTGATTAATTTGTAGCCATTTAAACGATGATCCTTTACTGATACTTCAGTGATTTGGCAAAGGAATGCAGTGTAATTGCCAGTATTCACAGATCATTTAATTGGAAGCAAAGACAGTAAAATATGGACCAAAAATCATTTAGGACATCTTTGACTTATATCAGGGGAAAATTTTATTGAATATTACAGTTTCAGATTGAATGAAGCTTGCATTTATGAACTGAAAGTAGATAAAATTGGTGGTGATATGGCAAGCACATAAAAATGCCTGAATTTTACTGAGGAACTTCCTATGATTAATTAGACTCCAATCCTACAGAAATTCTGGAGTAGTCCTGACAAGGGCAATAGTTAGCTTAATTTTTCCTTTTCCTGTTAGGAAATTAGAACATAGTTGACAATCACCCCTTTATCGAAGAAGCAGCAAAAAACCATTGAACATCCTTTTGAAGGGATACATCTGACTGAAATAGCACAAAGACCTTGTGCAAAGAGGTAAACTTAAATTTCAATTCAGAAGAGATACTGGACTGTTTCAAGAATTCCTGAACAGGCTTATAAGACACCTTTGATATTTGATCTGCAAGTGCACAATGACTTTCTTCTCTTCTTACTGTGGTTATGGTTGGATACCAGCAATCAACTACGGTATATGACATATTTTTTAGGTGTAATGCTTCACCAAACAAAAGACTTTAGCCACTGCATTTTCTTCATCTCTATGCTATGCATGTATGCAACCGTATTTGTCACTGAAGTCATAAAACGCTTCTTAAAATGAACAAGAGGAAAAAAAAATACCAGAAAACAGGAGACTTCACTACAAGTAGATAAAGCTTAGTCAAGAGCTCCCAGAGTTTTCATAGATAGCAGGCAAAAGCATAGCAGGGTCACAAATCAAAAGTCAGCTTTAGATCTTTCTTCCTTTATTGAGCTTTATGAAGATTTTCCTTTCAATCTCTACGTTCTCAGAATTCTACCATTACCACAAATTCTTCAAAAACAACTGTCCCAGATTTAAGTCAATTTTTTGTAATATGCAATTGCAGAAGTATAATAATGTTCAGAAAGAAAATATGTTCTTCATGTAATCCTAAGTTTAGCTCTGGAGAGATAAGGTAGAAGAAGCTGTCTTATCAGACTGTATCATGAACAAAAGCAAACAAACTCTCAAATATTAAAACATACAAAATCAAAACTCCACAAAATTTCTCAAAGAGATAGAGGGAATAACAGGGAGTAACTTTATTAAAATAATTTTTAAAGCTGAGTTTTCCATGCAGGATAAAAATGTAACCCTAGTAACGTTCAACTAAACAAAAGAAAAATGTTTTAAGAGACACTTCTAACAAGGACATTCCATTACAGCAGTTCAAACCCTTTCACTAGACCTTAAATTCAGGTCTGTCATGAGCCAGCACTTTACAGAAATGCAGAAGAACTCCTATATAGCTTCAAAGCAATACAGGAATGTAGTAGTAAAAGTGCATAATGTAAAGAGCAACTCCACTAGCTGATAGCTCACAAGTATTAGAAATAATTTACGTGTTAGCAGTGGAGAAAGATGTATCATGTTGCACTATGAAAGTAACATACATAGGTAGTTCAGTAAAGTAATGGAGTGAAGAAAAATAACATCTGATGCCACTAATATTACAGTCACAGCTAATGTCTGAGCATACTTTTAAAATGTGACAGCCATTTACCAGAAGATACATTTTTGCACTGCAGTTAGATTTAAGAGATTTCTGTAGGATTGGAAGGATTTTGTGTGATATCTTTATTCACTCTCACACTCACTCTTTCATGCACCACCCTTTGAATACCCTGTTTACTGAAGGTTTCTGTAAATTTTCCCGTAAATGACATTCTGAGGCCATTTTGCAACCCAAAGGGCTGTCCTTGCATTTGCCTCCAGGACAAGCAGTGTGGTCCATCTCAGGAATGGCAGAGAAATCATAATGTTGAAGAAACATATCAAAGAGGATGACAATGTATGAAGGGGAGGTTAATCAAACTAGATAACTCAGTTTGGAGCAGAGAAGACTCAAGAGAAAGGGAGATATGAATGAAGGGCATAAAACTATGTGTTATGTGGAGAACGTAATGAAAATGACTATTCTTTTTTTGCGTGGAACAGAAGAAATATGATCCTGAAATGAAATGATGAGACAGAGAATTTAAAACAAACAGGAGGTAGTTTTTCATGTAGTACATTATTAAACTCTGTAACTCATTTTTGCAGAATACCATGGATGCAAAAAAGAATTTCACAGAGGAAAGGATCCATTAAGGGTTATTAACCAACAAGTTACAGACACAACTTGTCCTACAGAATTCCTTTTATTAGACTTTGCTGGATAGGCACTCTTAGAAAATAACATTCTAGACATGTCCTGGGAGAGAAGCTTAAACACGCTGTCTAGAATTGGGAGGGTACTATTCCTTGTCCTTGCTTTTTCTTCCTTAAAAGGGATAGAATATCACAGAATACTTCTGCCTCTTTCTTTCTCAAAATCATTAATTTTTGGTACAAAAAAGATCTCTTATTGTTCTGCTTGTGAAATGGAATATAGCAGAAATTACACAATATGTCAACTGAAAAGTTCATTGACCCTTTTTCATCCCACTTCTTTTTCTTATCTCAGTTTCCCCTCACAGTTGGTCATCGATTTTACATAGCAATACATGCCATAATGCTACTTTTCACAGAGGATTTTTATATATACACCTTTCTACAAATCACCTGATTTCTTCAACTACTCAGATATATAAAGACAAGAAATTAGAATAAACTATTTCTCTGTACTGTTTTATCTGTGCACAAAGATTTACTGAAATTTTTTATTCCAAAATTAATCCAGTTCTCACATATCCTCATTTTCCTCCTTTTCTAAATACAATCTTATATATTCAGTGTACTGCATCCTGTATTTAGCATCAGAGTAACTATCCTAAATATATCTTCTCTGAGATTTGTTGAGATTCAGTGTGTATTTGTACTTTGTACTGTACAATGCATTCACAAAGCATTCTTGCCATTATGCATTCCAATAAACAAAGAAAGATCTAAAATTTACTACAAAAGAGTTTAGAGAAATACAGTTTAGAAACAGAATGCATTTTGAGGTTAATTGTAAAAACACATGTTACTGTGACTCATTACTTTCAATTAAAGATACATCTATGCATGAACAGCTGTAGTAAATACAGAAACTGATACTCTGGGTAATCTATGACAGGAAGTACACTGTGATCCTATCTATCATCAATAAATAGAAGTGAAGATTACAGTACGGCAAAGAAGTCAATGACCAGAAATTATGCTGCTTGCTGCTAACAACTACTCATTGCTTTCTTTGCATTTCAACCTGTTTTGCGTTCAGTGGAACATTTTGAGGAGCTGTTTTGTACTTTTGCATATTTCTGTGCTTTGATTACATTTTCATGTGGGACATGTAGAAGAGCTATTACCTTATCTGTGTGGGAAACAGGAAGGTGAACTGATGCTATCTGAAAATAAATTAAAGAAGGTGGGAAGAAATGTGTTCTGCAGTACTGGATAACAGGATGACCTTGAAAGTACTTGTTGAGCACTAAGGTGCTTCCTAGTTTCAGAGTCTTTCTGGACCCCTCACTAATTCTACACCTTTTTACACTTATTGTGGTCAACAATTGTTTCTTTTTCTTAACACTGACTGCCCCCAGGAACCCTGTTTTCATAGCCATTTGTTACGCTTGGGTTTTAGACTGATGGAACAGAGATGATGTCCCAGATTGTTATCTGGACCCAGATTTCATTTGGTAACCACAATGTAAAAAAGAAAACAGTACCAGGTCTCCTCAGTTCTCATTGGCTTTTTTTTTCTGCACCAATCACAGTTCAACCAGTTCAAAGCCCTTAATGAACTGGGCTCCATATAAATCCTTTTTTTTTCCTTCTTCTCCCCCCCCGCCCCCCAGCCCCTACTGTGAAAATGTTGAAACTACTAGAAATTAGTCCTCAAGCTTGAAGCTGATGTGACTTTAGCAGCAGACCTAGTGTTTTGGATCTCCACTTCAAGATGTCTCTTCCTTTTCTGTGGAAAACTGATATATCCAGAGAATACATTCAGAGGAGACAAACATGATTTTGCCACCTTAGATTTGGTTTAAACTAAAATGGTTGCAACACAGTAAAAATGCAATGAGATGTTACATAGCAGAAAACAGAAAAAAAAATCTATCAATCTTTGATGAGCTCATATGAAGGCCCTTGCTAGACCTCTGTTTTCTCAGACCTAGTGGTGAAAAGAATAAACACCCTTTTCAATATCTCTGACAATACTCCACTGACACCTGAAGATCTTGGTTACTGGTACTATTTCTGATGTTTCATTTTTTTACCCTCAGCAGTTTTTATACAAGCATGAGTTCTATGTAATGTAGTAGAACATCAGGTTGTGAGAGGTTAATACCACTAAGCATTTCACATTTCTTAATCACAATTTGTCATTTAGAGGTTGGACACTAGTCTCTCTCTTTTTTTGCAAGATTTTTGAACCTTAGGAGCAAATACTGTGGACAAGCTATTATGAAAATCAATGGGTTTTTGGTGTAGAAGTTTGAAAGTAGCTTGGATAATATTATGATAATTTTTCAACAATTAAACCTATTTTTAAAATTTAGGTAAAAAAAAAAAAAGGCACCACAATGCAGGATTCACTTGGAACAGCAGTCATTGACAAAAGATGATAACAAGTGATGACACCCTGAAATAAGTCTGTAAAAGTATGAAAAACAAAGAAAGATTAATATTCAAGGCAGAATACTGATTGGAAAGCCTCCACTACAAGATAACAGGACTATTTTTAAAGCTGCATTTTAGTTCTAGAGGCACAGGGAGATGATTTAAAGAGGCTTTCGTGCTGATTACTTTAGATAAAAATACAGCCTGTTCGAAGTTAGCAAAACATGTTGAGTAGCCAAGTTGATGCAATGTGTTCCAGTGTACTGTGTGTCCATGGATATTCTGGAATTTACTGTAGGTACAGCTGGGAAATCTCAGAGATATCCCTTTCCAGAATTCAGCTATTGGGTTATAAAAATATTTTCACATTTCCTGCAGATGGCTGGATTATTTTCTTCACTCATAATTTTAATTCAGAATTCATTACGGACAGCTGCTGGCTCTGATAGAACCTAATTGCTCTTTTACTAGACTCAGCTGCAAGCAGTCAGATTTCCTTTTCCTTTGTAGAGTATATTATATATATAAACATGGGCGGGGAGAAAAATAACCAATTAACTAAATACATATGGATAAAATGACTCACTAAGAGCGCAGATCAAATAATGTATCAAACTACAGCTTAGGTCAAAGGAAATTACAGGCCTTGTAGGACATGATAATATATATATGGAAATAATTATCAGCACCAACATATTTGTAATTTGAGATAACACATGGAAAAGGCATTGCTTCTGTTAAAAAAATCTTACAGAAAATTATTACATTTTAATAACGGGCAGGTTATTTCACTGAGTGAAAAGTCATCAGTCTGCAGGAAACCTGCTCAACAGGCACTATTTGTTAGCCAAATCCAAGCCTGGCCTCAATACCTTCACTGGACAGCTTAGCGAGAAAAATGACATAATTCTGGAATTATTTTTGCTGCCTTACCTCTTCTTAAAAAAAAAATAAAAATAAAAAGCCTGGGGAGTAGTTACTGTTAGTAAGACTACAAAAAAAGGGTACATCACAAGTGAGGGAGCAGAGGCAGCCAGCAAAAAGGCTAGGTATGTGAAGATTCTCTGTCATCTCCCTCCATATGACAAGTACTGAAACAGGTTTGGATATCTTGCTGTCCTAGTTTGCTATGATGGGTGAACACAAGGGAAAGTTGTAGACACGTAAAACAAGAAACAGCCTAAAAGAATGTTCTTTTTCACTCCCTTTATCCAAAAGCATTTACTAAAATGAAGAGACACATATTTAAAATAACAGTAAATAGGTATCATCTAAAATAATGTGTGAAACTAGTTGTCAGATAATAATACTTAGACAAGGAAAAACGTGAAACACTGTCTCGCTTTGTTTCTTGTACAATCATGAATATGAACAATAAAGTATGCATCTGTTTCTTTAGGTAGCTAAAGGAATAATGGGGGAAAAGAATTGAAATCCTCATGAAGTAAGGCTAAGCTACTCACTAGCAGCTTGCTGCTGGGGAGGAAACTTGACTGAAATATTGTTGACACTGAAGTTTTATACTTTCCCCTGAAAGTTCTGACGTTTGCCTCTGTCAGAGACAGGATGCTGGCCTAGAGGGACCATTGATTCTATCTAGTAATAACATTCACCATGTTAATTTTACAGATTTCTGACTTCTACCAGAAACAAAATCTTGCCCTATGCAATCATAGCAGCTTTTTAGGATTTCAAAAGATAATCCAGCCCTGAGTCACAGCAGTGGGGGTATAATCCCCTGAACCACAGGCTAAGTGCCAACCAAAGATGGCTTTACACACATAGGGCTGATTTAATAAAAAAGACCACAAGGAGGCATTTTCCAATATTTGAACCTTCACAAAGAAATACAGCTATTATTTGTTACTTGTTTGCTTTTGAATTTTAATAATGACTCCAGTGATACTTACTGAGTTTTTGTGCTTATGAACAATGGAAGCCTATACCGTACATACAGCAGCTTCAGTTCAGGTTTTAGGAAAGGCTGGTTTGCTGTGCAGAACTGGTTTCTAACTTAATACAAAACCTGAAAGTGGATCAGCATCAGTTTGCTGGTGTTTGACACCTCATAGAGGATTTCCAGATAATGTAGCATAGTATTTTCCTACTCAAACTAAAGATATCAAGGTACACTAGCCAATCTTTAAGGACTCTGCACGCTGTCACATTAACTACTGTATGGTAATTGTTGTCATGTTCATACTTCCATGTTTTCATATGTGAGCACCTAAATTTAAGGAAACAAATTAGAGATCTAAGCTAATAAGATGCATGTCGCTTTCAAGTTAAAGAGTGAACAGTTAGGGAAGGTAGCTGGCAGTATTGCAATCAAGATGATCCTAACTAATGACACTCAAATTTGATACAGAAAAAAAATATTCCAGCATTACCCCTCCATCACTGGCTCTACCAGCATGCAGAGACTCTGCTTTTTGCCTGTATAATTTCATGAACATATCACAGTAATTAGGTGAAAACTCTTGTATGTTCAGCATAACACAGTCAGAGTCTTCAACTGTGAAGCTTTTGAAATCTAAATTTTCATAACTTTGAAAGTTTTTATGGTGAGAATATGAAGGCAAGTCCCAACGCCTGTCCCTCCATGATGCCACTCATTACACTAGTGATTATCAAGTAGTGTCTTGCTCTACCAATGACCCCTCAATCAGTGTGCTGGTGGGACATCAGTCTTTTTTCTGCCAGCTAGCATTTATCAACCTTCCTTCTAGACTCTTTCTCATTTTTCAGTAGATTCTAAAATTCCAATAAACAGAGATCAGGCTCTCAAGGTGTCAAACTCTGCAAGCCTAGGTGTATTTTCTCTAAGGTCCATGTAGAAATGAAATAACTCCCAAGAAGGAAGGCATGTGTAGAAATGAAGTGACTCCCAGTCAGTTACTCTGACAGTATAGTCAGAATGACTGAGACTATCAATACAAATGGAATACAGTGCAAAACCAGAGACATTTACTCACTGCTGTGTTTTCATATTAAGAGGAAATAAACATCCTAAACAGGGTCACCAACCATGCATTTTTTTAAGAAGCGAATGTAACAGCCTTATCCCTCTCCCTTTGATCTTTATTTGTGAATGAAAACTTTGAGAAAAAAATTGTCTTAAGGAGATATATGGTGATGTACAGCTAACAGCTGGAGAGGAAAGAGTATTCCAGTGTTTTCATATATACATTATACCCATCAGAGTCTAATATATAGTAGCAACCAGTAGCTGCTGGATAAAGACATGTGGGTAAAGCAGAGAAAGTTTAGAATATTTGTGATATTAAAATACTTGTCATACTAAAATGCTTTTACTATCTTTTCCTCTCCAGAGCTTTCAGCTGTCCAGGGAACTCAGGAGAGATGCTGAGTTGTTCTTAGGGTTGGGAGAAGAAAGGGATGAGGAAGTTCTTAGTATTTTTCAATCTCCTTCAAAAGACTTCTGAATATGCACGAAGAGGGATTCCCTGCCCCCCACCCCTCACCCCCCGCCGTGATGAGGGATAGGAAGTCATCTGCAACCAACTCACTGCCAGGATTAGAAAACGAGCACTTGTGAGGCATGTGGCAAAAGCAGAAGGGAGGTTCCAAAGATGTAGAAGTGAAGTAAAGCAATCCACTGGAAAATCACTGCCTTAGATATATCTATCTATCTTTTTTTTTTCAAATTTTATTTTTTATTCTGAAACATTGAACAAAAATTAGGTACGTATTCTACTTTAAGAAATACAAGATTCTGTTATCTTTTTGAAAATTAACTTGTTTTTACTGTGGTAACTGGTTATGTTAGTATGCTCAGACATGGATTTACTTAAAATAGTCACATTCTTCCAAATCCAAGTTTTTCTGTTTGCAATAGCAGCATTAACAGTACCTGACAAAACTTCACAAAGTATCTTAAATATGTGCCCCTTGGTGCTTGTTCTAAAAAGAGAGATTCAAACATAAAGTATTGCACTTACACATTGAGCTTTCACGTAGTGTTACTGAACCAACTACTAAAGTTTGTGTGATGTTTGAAAACATAGTGGCATAAAGCTCCAAACACCCTTCGGTGCTATTTTACTGTGATCTGATTAGCATCTGTTTGCCTGCACTAATCCAACTTCAAACAAAAACATGTGCTTTCCACACTATCATTAGACTACACATTACAGCCTCACCAATGCAGAATCCTACAGCTTAAGATTGTATTTTTTCATTAAAGAAACCCTTTTTCCTGTATCAGCTCTGCAAATTAGGGCAACTCATGCAGAGACACCAGTTGGATTGTGATATTACTCAACCTCTGGACAAAGGGACTGAGAGGATACAGTCTTAAAACGTAACAGACTGTAAATGAAAAAGCATCTCCCTGCATCAAGTATTTAAACCACCACAGAAAAATCTTCAGACAAGTTATTCTAAATAAGCCAAGTCAAGATTTGAGTAAATATTATGAAAAGTATCTATAAACAGGATCAAACTGCTAAATTTCTTTTGTGCTATTATTTTTTTTGCATCCAGTTTAACCTTTGATTTAGCTGTTTTCCTCTACCAAATCTCACACTGAAAAGAATGCTGCCTTTGGGAGAATGCAACTCAAGCGAGAATCACAGAACATGGCAGTTTATAACAAATACATTTCTAAATTTAACTTTACCTTGATTTGGGCTTTGCTAACCTGTCTTTCCTGCTGGGTATAGATGGAAAAGTATAGATATTTTTTTCTTGGAAAAAGAGTGCAATGGCATTATTCATTTGTATTATTACCACTACACCTTTTTCATACAGGTAGTCCTACAAAAACATCTGATTACATAAATTAAAACAATCTGCATTTAGGTTAGGGCTTTATGTTATCTTTGGTGCTTCACAATCCTTTCAGTAATGATCTATGTTTTCACCTTAAAAATAACATACCTTTAATTATATTCTAATTACCTTTTCAGTTTAAAAATCTGCCAACTTTTCTGCACAAGACCTCTGACTGGTAGAATGTACTTTTGACATTTCTCAACATTTTTTTGACTTCTATATTAGATTCAAATTCAATACTGCACAGGCGACCAAGCTGTTATCAAAAGTATATGTGTCAATGTGTCAATGACATATCTGTTGCATGGACATTGATAACAAATAATGACTAATGTTACTGTAAATTCTGATGATGTAATTCTGTATTTTTCTTTGCTTTCATCACACAAAATTTGTTATGAAGGCTTCCACTTGTATTTGTTTGATATGCATTTATCAGAACATGTCTTATAAGGTCTGGTAATTTTAATGGTAAGACATATCATATTCACTGTTAATTTCACCAGTTCAGACTATGGGATTTTTTTTTTTTTCTGGTCACTGTGAATAGAACACATTCAAATGTTTATAGGGTGGGATCTTTAGCTGTCACTTCAGACTTTTTCCCACTGAGCACAGTGTAAGTTATTAAATAAATTCTTCATACACTCAATAACCATTTCCTAGCAACAGGATATTAAACTAGCTTATCAGCTACTAAAGCTTTTATACAAACTGGTCTGGGGCCACGCTCATGAACTGGATCTCCAACTACCTTGATTCTCTGTAGAATATATAGCCATATCCCAAAACCACCAAGCAAATTGGAAAACACTCTTAAGCTCTTAACATGAAGTGGACTGAAAGACATCTGTTGGTCAATATTAAGGCAGATGTGGAGAATGCAGCAACAAAAACTTTGGGCTAAACACTTCACTTACAATACCTACTTATAAATACAAAATAAATTGGGAGTTACTCTCCAAGGATCAAAATGCAGATAGCTGGCTCTTTTATTTATTCCTCACCCAGACATGCTCCTGGTGCTTTTACTGGGCATTGACCTCAATCAAAAGTGAAAAGGAGCTCAGCTTTTGAGCAGTAAGAAACTGAGCTAAATTCACAGAAATATTATAGACAAATAGCTTATCCTTGTACTTAGTTGCCTGCTGGTTTTTATTTTCATTTTTTATGGGTTAAAATCTTTGCAGAAAAATGCTTCCACAGCTTCTTCATACCTACTCTTTTTTTTTACCAAACACATTCTGAAAGTAAAACCCCTTTTATTTATACTTCTATAACATTATTATAATTTCCTGAGCTCTGACACTTTGTTAGGTACTGAAAGAAACATAAAAGAAGGTATCAGTGCTGTCTCAGATATCTTCCACTCCCCACTATGTATCCTATGTTCCTACTGAGGAGTAAACTCAGATTACTTCTTCAGTGGGATAACTTGGAGAAGCACTGTCTACCATAGCCAAAGAATACAAGATACAGTCTTATATTATATTGTTTTGCTCTAGTGGAGAAAGTCTGAAATACTTTTAATATCTGAATGATAGTAGCACATAAGCTTTAATGAGAAGGGACTTAGGAAGTCCTGAACACAAAATGGGAGACAGTGACAGATAAGATACAGAACAAGGAAAAGAGAAGTTTTTAAAAGGCTGCAGAGGTGGACTAGGGGCCAGCAAATGAAGAAATTAAAAGTGAGACATTTGTCAAGGACAAAATATCTCAGTGGGAAAGAGTGATTATTAGAAGACAGTGAAAGGTGATGGATGACAAAAATTGGCAGAACACTACCATCTGAATGACGATCTTTCTTCAGGGAAAATACTAAGACATGTAAGAACACATTTCACATTGAAATGGTTCACCAATAGGATAAAAACCAGTTAAATAAGTTTGGGAAAACAGTGGAATTGAGGGACAGAAGTAGCATATAATTAGAGGAGTCCACAGAATAAAGAGCATACAGGACATTGGAGAGAAAAAAAGATGAAAAAAAAGTAAAATGACTGAGGATAAGAAGCAAAGAATAGAGCGGAATGGAGAAATTTACAAAGTGACCAGCAGAGAAGAGAGGAAAGAAAAATCTGAAAGTAGATTCTAAGAAAAAAATAGATAACATGCAAAGCTTGCTTACTTTTTCTGTTTCAACACAAAGTGATAATTTTTATAAGCTTGAAATGAAATATTTAGGCACATCCAGTACTTTAATTTCAAACTAAATGTGAAAGTTTTTCATGTTGCTGAATAAAGACGTATCTTTCAGCCTAAAAACATTGTGCTGATGCTCTGTTGTTGTTCCTCTTCTGACTCTCTTTACCAATGTAATGTCAAGTTAAAAATTATATCGTCATACAAATCTCAAATTATATTGTTGCTACAATAGGCCTGAAAAGAGACACCCACATTAACATTATGACTGTAAGAAAGACTTAGTAACTTATTCTTGTTAGTCTATCAGCTAGATAGTTAGCACATTAACACTGATGAGTTAAGTACATTAATAAATTTTGGACTGTCCACAACACTTATGCGCCCAACCATGTAAAATTTTTAAATAAAGACACATAAATTTATAAATTTGCTAGAAATCTTGTTTCATTAATTTTTCTGCTCATAGAAAAAATGTTGGAAGTGGGATTGCTAAAATACTAGAATATTTGAGAGTGTGCTTTGTAGAGGATAGGTTGTATGAAATGCCTAAAATCTTAACGTCTCAAGAAGGAATAGATAAGGCAAAGAGCTTCAATAAATTCACTACCAGGATATGCACATTGTAGCATATAGGTAAATAAATTAATAGGAAATTGGGAAAAAAAGGTCTCTTTTATCTTTCTTAATTTTCATCTTCTTTACTTTCATAGACAATATAAGCAGTGATTTCAAAAGCTGTTTCATACACAATATAAGCAGTGATTTCAAAAGCTGTTTCATTGCTCAAAACCCACTTTCTTTAATACTCATATTCTTAAATCAACACTATCATCTTTCTTTTTCATGCTACTTTCTGAATGCCACAGATACATTTGTATTCTCCCTGAAAACATTCTTCCTCTAGACCTTTAGAGAGTCTAAAAATAATTACTCTCACACAGACCAATGAAAATAATTCTGGCCCATCCAAGCTGGCAGCGCCATGCTCAGATCCAGAATTTGCATTGCAACCATCTTTTTCTTTGACAGACTCAGAAGTCTCTTTCAAAGAAGATAAAGTTTTCTTCTGCAAGAAAACAAAAAGCAGTAATCTTGACATAAGATGCTTTGAAAGAAATTCTGAACTTACCTGCAATGTACAACCATAGGTCCAGCATCAGGTGGGTTGCAGGTCTTGACTCGTCGCAGGAAAGCTAAGAATGGTGTTGGGTGTTCTGGGACACCATGGTCAGGCCAGGCAGTGAACTGGAATTGCCTCACTTCCCTTTTCTCACTTGAACCATTCTATGAAATCAAAAAACTTCATGAAAAAACTGACACTAATGTGATATTGGCATTTTTCAATGAAATAACTGCAGAAGCATACATACCAGTGAAGTGTACTTAAATCACATTTCGGGCCAGAGATAAATATGGAAGGAAATGTTTCTTATATTCTAAATTGCAGGATTCAAAGTAAGGGCTTTAACTATACTGCACAGTAATGCATCACAACAAATACCAGAGTTTCAGCTAGTATTTAATTCAGTTAAATGGTTTTTCATAGCAAGAGTTCTGTATTAACTTACAAAAATCCATGCTGTAAGAAAAACACACTCTGTCTGTAGAAGTCTCATCATTCAGTGCTGCTAGGAGGAAATGAGGGAGAAAAGTTGAAGGAGGGAAAGAGAAGACAGGGAGGGAGGAAACGAGGGAGAAAGACAGGGAAAGCAGGAAGCAGGAGAAAGGAGGTCAGGGCAGCAGGAGGGAGAGAATGATAGGAAGGAAGGCTGGCAGGAAAGCAGGAATGGGAAAGGGAAAGGGAAAGGAAAGGGAAAGGGAAAGGGAAAGGGAAAGGGAAAGGGAAAGGGAAAGGGAAA
>KZ506204.1:95281-176925 GCA_002844005.1 Limosa lapponica baueri
CAGCCCTTCCACGTAAGAGAGATGCTCCAGGCCCCTAATCATCTTTGTAGCCTGCTGCTGTACCCTCTCCAGCAGCTCCCTGTCTTTCTTGAACTGGGGAGCCCAGAACTGGACACAGCACTCCAGGTACGGCCTCAGCAGGGCAGAGTAGAGGGGGAGGATAACCTCCCTCGACCTGCTGAAACTCACCTTTCACAGTCCAGATTTAGTAACAGTACTAACCCAGTAAAAGTAGGCTGGATTTTTTTTTTAATACTTGCCATATTTTACCTATTTCACACAATTCCCCAAACATGTAAGCTGTTGCTTGGATATAAATATTTAATATGTATATAAATATCTCAGTAAAAAAATGATTTTTTGAGAAATAAATTTAATACACAGATAAATGAAATTTTCTTCTCACACCAGTGTCATGAAGCATATAATGAAATTGTGTTCACAGATGGTTTGATAGGAAGAGTTAATCCATCAAAATTTGAAGGACACAGGACATTTCATTCAGAGAAATCTCCATTACAAAACACATATTCAAAACAAATATTCTAATAATCAGAATACTAATGACCTGAAATAATTCTGTATAAGATGATGCATAAGAAAAGCATATGTTTCCCATCATTGCTGAGACTCAATAATTTGTTTCAGGTAAAAATGACATTTAAGATGAAAGCTATTGTGAAAAAAGAAATGTTGAACCCTAAAACAATCAGAAAACATGGTACAAAGCAGTATAGGGCTCAAATAGTTGAAAGTATTTTGCTTTCAGTGACTGATAGGTGAAACGGAGTCTCCATTCTGTTTATAGCAGTACATTCTTATCAATTAGTCTTGCATACAGCACAGAAGTGTATTCTGATTCCAGTAATAATACATTGCATCTGTTTAATAAATGTCTTAATTAATCACTCCATTATGGATTCATACCAAATTCAGTGTGAATATACAAACTGTAAGAAACCACAAAAGCAGAATATTGCACAGCATTTCTTATAAACATGTGAATTATCAAGATAATCCAAGAGAAAAACTGTGATTTCTCCCAAAATGGAAAAACTAAGAAATGCATCTTTGAAACTCATGTGTTCTCCAGATTTCTTGCTCTGCATAATATTATTGAAAAAGACTTAATATGCTTTCAAACTGCCCAGTCCTGAACAGTTTTTCTTGCAGATCATTTTATTTTGAGGCTTACAGGTCACAGATCACTAATGGTTCACAAATCACAGTCTGAGAACAAGTAACCTAGATAAAGAGGTCAAAAAATTCTAAACACTGAAGCAGGTGATGAAAGTTCATTGGAGGCAAAAAAGAAAAACAAAAAATTACAGGAATGGATAGCTTAAATTATAGATAAGGAATTGGAACAAAGTACCTAAAAATGTTTATTGATACTACAGTCCTAAAAATGGGATTAATAGGGTATAATATTCTATTATTAAGAGGAATTAAATAATTGCTTCCTTGTGCCTTTTACTGAAATACTTAAGAAGTAAGTATTACAGGTATTTAATGTACATTGGCAATTCATTTGCAAGATTCCTAATCCTACAAGAAGCCACTGTGGTCTTCTGCAAATGAGACAGAAAAGCATATTTTCAATTGAGTTATTTCAATATAATTATGTAAATCTAGTTTCACTTTATCATTAAAATAGACACAGTGTAACTTGTGCCTATACTGCTTAGCTGTATTTTAGACAAACAAGTTGTGGTTTATTATTTACTATTTATTAATTATTAATTCCCATAGAATGACATATTTTCATGGAAAATGTCGATACATAATAGCTGTTGTTTGTAATGTTAGCAATTTCAGGTTTAGTATAAACCTCTGACAAAACCTGTTTTGAATGATTTTTAAAAAAAATGAATAAAAATGGTAGAATACTTTATGTACTTTTAATAAAATGAATACAAGAAATAAATTTCTGGCTATGCTTTTGCATGCCTAAACATGCAGTTCTCCTCTTTACTCTGCAGTTCCCACATATAAATTGCATGCTTATAGAAGCAGTGCCAGCTTCTAGAAAGCACGCCTAAAAAATTAACCAGCTTTCACACTAGAAAGGCTGTATAAAAACAATTGCCAAGTGTAATAGGGAGAAATGAATGTCCAACAAAAGAACTAAATGGAAATTTAGAACATAGTAGGTTACCAGCATCTTTGCAAACAACAGAAAATAATTATTTTATTTTTATTTTGTACAGTAATATACAGTATATGTTACAGTATATGTTAAGCATATAGTTAGACTTAGAAGCCTGTAGAAAATTGCTCCTTTTAGTTAGGCTGGGAGAAAATAAATGTGCCTGCTCTTTTAGGTGCAGATTTTAGTTTGGTGGGTGGGTTTTTTTTGTTTTTTTTTTTTTGTTTTTTTTAACATTTATTATTTTGTCTAACATAAACTCCAATCATTTTCTGTTTTTTCAAAAATATGTTCTGGGAGAGCTAGCTGATGCAGAGACTGCTGCTGGAAGCAGCAGACACTAACTGTTCAAAAATAAATACAATTTGTAGACCAGTGTATATATTATTTGCAAGTGGAAACCGATGAAAATATGTATCAAATTTTTAGAAAGAAAACCTGAGTTTGAACTGATGTAGATTTCACCTTCTGGAGGAGCACATGAAGTGTTAGCTGATGGAACTACATCTTTTATTCCTTTTGCCTCTTGATTTTTCTCAGAACAAGAGGTCTCCTTCAGAGATGTGCCCTTACCTGCCTCCTACAATCTTTTGCTCTGTGATCATAAACCTTACATTCCCAATGCTCCTAACAATTTAGAGTCCAATTTATCTTTGTGAGAGATCAGAACAGTTTTCTATTAAACTTCACCAGCAGCAGAGAATCAAATAATATAAGTTAATTTTTAAGACACTATTTTCTGAGACAGAGTTCTTGTTAAATGTTTTGTCCTATGTTAAGACCCTACCCTTCAGCACTTAAAGTAAGTTTATTCTTCAGAGGCTACATATTAGTATTTTTTTCAGAAAAAAAATCTCAAACCCCTTGAGTCATCCAAAATTTAACATTAAATGTCAACAAGTCAATTTTAAAATTATTTGCCAAATGTGTTTTTGCTTTAGCTCTTTGGTCTGTGTTTAATTTCCCTGTTGTGAGGGCAATTTCTTCCTCACTTGTGCATGTTGTTTGGAAAACAGAGAACTTAAATGTGGTAAAGTATAGTGATAATAACGTGTCCTCCTTTGGAAATAAAATTCCAAGTTTTATTTATTTTCAGAGTTACTTTGTAATATATCTTTTGTGAATTTCATAGTCCTCACCTTCCTTTTACCAATCCAGCTCCTAGTTCCAAGGGTTGATCTTTTCCTCTTCAGACTATATTCACCTGTACCCAATGAGAGCTTTCCTGTGCCACTAATTATACATGGTTACAGAAAACGGCTTTCACTATGTCATGATCATAGGTTGTACACTGACAAAACCACTACATCTAAGATTACAGCAGCTCTCAAAAGACTAGTGAATATATTATGAATCTTTTAAGTACCATAATAGTAGACATAGCTAGAAGACATAACTAATGATAAGTACATTCTCTTAACCTGCCCTTCAAACATATACACATTTTCTTTCTCTGTATTTCTTCCACTTAAACGATGTGAATTCTTGCTCTGCGTGGAAGTATGAGCATTCACTGAAAGCAAAGCTGTAAGGAAATATAAATGCTTTCTTTTCCATTAAAAATGAGAAGCTTAATACCATTTCAGACTTGAGGAGTTTTAAGTAGCTACGGAGTTCCTAAGAATATTCGTGGATATTCACACTTCAACAAGTCACAGACACTAGAGAAGGCACTGCCACGCATCAACAGAGCTGAAGGAAGTATATTTCCATATGAACATATGAATACAAAGTTTCCTGACATTCAAGGGTAGAGAAATAATTTTCCAGTACAAAGTTCCATCACTGAGGCTGAAAAGCCCCTTCAGGTTATTCGTAACACATGAGGCAGCTGTTACAGGTCATCTGAGATTATAAGGACAAAATGCAGATCAGGAAAGAGAGAGCAAACTGGTAGTAGGCAGATTCATATAGTACATTCCTTGCTGTAAAAACAGCATATGAATTATGCTGAATGTGGAATAGGTAATAACAGCACTATCTAACAACTTCTTGCTCTGGTTTTCTTAGTAGTAATAGTCTTCTGCAGACAAAACTTTCTAACATTTTCAGGTGGTCTTCCTTTAAAAAGAAAGTCTCTCTACAATGATGTTGAATAATAATAATAATTATGCAATAAAAAAAGGTAATGACAATTGTTTGTGATGGAAACTACCTCAAACCCTATTAGGCTAGCATAGTGCCTCAGGTACTCCAGCTAATGTTCTGTCTCAAAGCAGTTGCTACTCTGAAGCCGTTTTCCTTTTTGCAACAATACCTAGCCACCTAAAGATTAGGCTGATTTGAATCTAAAGATCATAAGCATTGACACTAGACTAGTACACGACACTGTAATGCAAAAAAACCACCTCACAACCAAACAAAAAAAAACCCAACAACAACAAAAAAAAAACCAACATGACAACAAAAAAACTCCAGAACACAGAAACACACTTTTTAGGCCTTATTTGGAAACAATTTGGTCAAGTGTCACTAATTGACTTTGGTCTATTCCTAAATAACACAATAAATATACAAACTATTAACAAATAAGGCTGAAAATAGTATAAAGTTTTTAGAGAGGCACTGAATTTAATAGGATCCTAAATTCTGAAAGAATTGAGCATGCAGTCCCAGGTAGACAGATCCTTCTAAGTCTCACCAAATATATTCCCAAAACAATTAATCCCTTCTGGAAATTTTTGTTCTTTAAATCCATTTTTTACTACAGAAAAAAAAAAAAGATTTGTATGCACAGGTCTCCAATAATGATTTACAGTAGACATGTCCCTCTGAGTACACGTCCCTCTGAGTACATAAGGTAACAAGTTCTAGGATGAGAGGAAACAGCCTCAAGTTGCACCAGGGGAAGATTACATATTAAGAAAAAATTCTTCACCGAAAGGGTTGTCAAGCACTGGAACAGGTTGCCAGGGAAGTGGTTGAGTCACTGTCCCTGGAGCTATTTAAAAGATGTATAGATGTGCTTAGGTCGTGGTTTAGGGGTGGACTTGGCAATGTTAGGTTAACAGCTGGACTTGACGATCTTAAGGGTCTTTGCCAACATAAATAATTCTTTGATTCTATGATTGTTGAAGCTCATCTGAACCAAGTACTTGGAGTTTAAAAAATAGGTAGAAAATAAGCACTTGTGCAGTAAAATATAATTCTAAGGTCTTAATTACAGTAGGCTTGGAAAAGGAGTTTCAAACACGATTTAGAGACATAAACGAACATAAATGAACTTTCTGCACATCAACCCTCATTAAACCATTACTTTTTGAAATTTCTGATGATTAGTAGGCTAAAAGTTAATACTGAAAGATAATTGATAATTAAAAAGATAACCCCTGAACATAGTGTGGTACAGTTATAAAAACAAAAGGAAGCAGATATTAAAAGGAATCTTGGGGATATTCGAAATGTGTTCTCTATCTTGTCTTTCATCTTCATCTATACAAGACAAGAACAGTTCAAAACTATATTGCAGGTACTAATGTGATATGCCCTTTTTGAACTCTTCCTAACAGTAGGGAAGACAGGGTCCTAGTGCATTCATTTTGAAGGATGCCTGTCAAACCCTTAAGTAGAGCAAGATTTTCCAAAAAGGTCTTGAAAAGGTTTATACAAATGGAACTGATAGGAAAAGTGAATGGGCTGACTACTTTTTTCTTTATCCTTTTCCTGTCCTCAAGGCTGATCACTGTGTTCAGCCTGAATAATACTTTCACTGAATGAGACATCACACTACAGTATGAAGAACATATGGAACAGTTCAGCTTACTATTCAAGTGCTTTAATGAAAATTTGCTGTTCCCCATACAAGAGAGCTATCTCTTCCGGCTGATATGAATATTAGATAAGAAATCAGTGAAACAAAATAATCACAAGAGTGAAACATCAGAACAACGAAATTCTATTATTCTTATGGTTTTGGTTCACCTGAAAGCCAAAAGTGAATGGATGAAACCACATGAAAATGAGAAATGGTACATTGCAGAAAGTTTTGGGGACCTTCAGAGGTTTCAGTTTGGATTTTGATTTTTGAATGAAACTTTGAGTCAAGGTGAGCTTTCTATTCCTAGTTTAAGACATGGATAAAATTCTTAATCTCATAAATGTATTTCATACAGTTACTGTGATGTAAACCAGAATGACCACCTAGATAAAACATCTATTACCAACATGTGCCTTTCAGTAGCCAGCTGTATCCATTAACTTTCTTAGAAAAGAGTAAAAGCTTTGTAAATAATGGAAAATGCAAATCATAATATTATCTTTCAGAGACACCAGAGAACCTAAATTTTCCAGACCTATTTCTTATCATAAAGAAGTCTTGAGTCTTACACCAGAATCTGCTAAATAAGGAAACGTGCGGTCACTTTCCCTAAACAATCCTAAATTCATTCACTGACATTTTCAAGCCTGAATTCCTTCAAAGAATATAGAATAGAATAGAATAGAATAGAATAGAATAGAATAGAATAGAATAGAATAGAATAGACTAGACTAGAATAGTTTAGGTTGGAAGGACCTTTAGAGGTCAACTAGTCCAAACCCCCTGCAATGACCAGGGACATCTTCAACTGGATCAGATTGCTTAGACCCCTGTCCAGCCTGACCTTCAACATTTCCAGGGATGCAGCAACTACCGCCTCTCTGGGCAACTTCTTCTCCCTGCAGAGAAGGGAGACAGGTTCTCCCTGTTGTCCCTCTTTCCCAAAGAACTGCCTGCACTGAAGTAATAGGTTGCGGTGCTAAACCATGCATGAACTAATCATTGCATTTTAAAAGCCAATATACAGAATTTTTAATTTTGTGACGAAAACTTCTAAGTCAAAATTTCAATGGCCATTCTCTACATGTGGCACAGTCTTTCCATCTGTATTAAGAGAAGAACTATATGAGGTAGCAACGTATGTCTTATCTCAAGCACAAAGCAAATAAACTAAGCAAATAAAGTTAAATTACAGAGTTACAATGCAGTTTTGACTGAACTACAGGCTACACAATTCCCGCAGGGAAACCATATTTTTAAGAAAACTATCAGTTTATCCTAACAGCCAAGAGAAACTGCTTCATTTATGGACACAGAATCTTAACACACAAAAAATGGATAGTTGCCTTGAAATATACTTCTGACAGTACCAGGTATTGCCGTATCATTTCAGGTAAGACTCTGGTGCAAAAACAGTTCTTGGAAGCTTGCAGTGGAAGAGACTGCAGAGTTTGCTCCATTCATGACGTATTTTGGAATTTAGTTTAACATAAATCACCTTTGTTGCAAAGATTATTTCTTTCTCCTAGAGCTCCACAGGCAGGAAATTTGGGTGATTGACACGAAATTTTTAACAGCCTTTCACGTGCTAGAAGTCTATTATGTTTTCCTTCACTCTCTTATATATATAATACAAATTCAATTCTTTCTGACTTTCCCCATACATCATTTCTCCAGCCTCTGATCTCTACTGTTCTCTTCTAGATTCTCTGTAATTTGCCAACATCTTTTTACATTTTGTATGTCCTCCACTCTAAATGTGTATAAGCTGAAATAACCAGACATGGCATACGAAATCTACTTTCAGCCTATGCAGTGGTGTTACAGCATTTCTTTCTACACAAAATTAACCCTGCTGATAGTACAACATTTCCACAGCTATTATGCTGGGTGATATAACAGTCTAAGATTCAGCTGCACCACCTTGGCACAGCACTTCCACCTGTAACGTGCCTAGAAAAAGAAACTTTAAGCTTTACTGGTGAGTGCAGTCTACATTAGTATACATCTAGGAATAGATTCTTAAATGAATTAGGCACCTATGACTGACTGCATTTCAGTGACAGCTGACCATTTCCTTGCTCTTGCACCTTTGAGAATCCTTCCATAATGAAAAGCCATATGGTTGAGTTTTACAATTCTGATTCAGTAACTGGTGACTCCAGGTCGTACAGTAGTGTAGGAATTCTTGGACTGTGGCCATCACGCTGTTTTAATGGAGAAAAAAAACAGTACAAACCTACACTTTTTTTTTTTTTTGGTAGATCTGGTGAATATACAGTCTATTTGACTTTGGATTTTTCTTGGGTTTTTTTGCTAGCTCTCTCATTCATTCTTCTTTCACTCATATCTTAGCATGCTGAGAGCACTAAAGAATTGAAATAAAATTCTGATAGTACATTACCAATACAGAAGTTATTGGTTTGACATTAAAATTTGGGAATGAAAAAAACGGAAATTTAATTCTTCTCAATTAAAACAATACAATTCAGTATGAAAGAATACCAACATGTCTTAACTGCTAATATGTCTACTGGGAGATACGTTAATCTACCTCTTACCAAATAAAAACATGCAAATTTTTCTAGTTGTTGTAAAATGCAGCTAAAATTTTTATTTATATTTTCCTATGTTTACATATATCTCAATTTAAAAAGAAAACCAAAACGTACCTGTGCTGCCCAATACAATATGTCAGTGCAGCTTTATTGCACAAATCAATTACATTTTGTCTAAATACAGTAGAATACAGAGGTGCACTTGGGAACAAATTGATATAATCTTTAATGAATAGTAAAGTGCATGTATTGATGACTTTTCTACTCATATTAGTGAAAATGCCTTATTGTCCCTTAGTTTCGATCCAGTATTTTGACAGGTAACAGCTTCAGTATTACCTGTCAAAACATACTTAGGAGGATAGATCTGAAATTTGCTGCTGAAGGTCTGCAGAACAAATGTAAAAATACATTAATCACAACCACGTAAAACTGCCGCACAGCCTGTATCTGTCTGAAAGATCTTTGTGCATTTCATACAGACAAGAAAATAATGTTCTTCGTTTTCTTTGCTTTTTACTTACTGCCATGCATGTATTGCCATGCATGCTTTGTCTTAGTTACGATATCAGCTACACTAGCTATCAGTGCCTACTCTGCCATCAACAAATGAAGATTCATTACAAATGTTAGCAATTTGTGCATTTGGAGTAGAAGAATTCAGGGTTCTTCCCCATACTGCCTTTAAGTTTTATGTGCTTATAGAAAGACTTAGAAATCTTTTGGTGGCCAAGTTTGTTTCAAAGCTATTTTACTAGAGTCCTAAGGTAAAATTACACTTTCCACTGTGCGTATTCAAATGGTTTTGGTTTTTTGTACTACTTGAATCTGAAAAAAAGCTTCCCTAATTTAATTTAATATGTCCCACTCCTTCAAAAAAACCCCAAACCAAATCAAAACCCCAAATACCCAAACTCACCAAACCAACCCCCCCAAAATGATTTTACTCTAATTCCACCTTCAACACACACATCTTCATTGACAATCATCCAATCTCCATTTTTTTAACACATGGGATAGTCTACAAATGTATAAAAAATGAGTTGAAAGACTCAGATGGAGTGTTCTGATTTGGGCAGATTTGGACTTGTTGCATGACACTTGGAACAACAGAAGTACATATTTAGCATTGCAATAACCTCAGGAAAAATCTGCCTGGCTTTTCTTGGGACAGTGCAGGCTCTCTTGAGTCTTGGGATCCAGTGACCAGTTGAGAGAAGCTAAGTCCAGTGATTTTTAACTATCCTTAGACATTCTTATGGAATAAATACAGGATCCATGTAAGTAGTGCTACCCATTTCAATATTGGTGAACAAAATTGGTGAGATGGGATACAAGACTTTTCTACTGGGTTTGTTTCTACCTCCCTCTTCCCAGTGAAAACTCAGGATTCAAGATGTTAAACTTTGACAAACCAAGATGATTATACTATGCTTACATTTTTATATATTCTTGGCTATACTAATGATAATATCCACTTCCTTACAGCCAAATGAGCATCTGGATCAGGCTAACAGAATGCCACAAATGTAGTTTCTTATGTATTCATTTAGTCACTAGCAAATTTGAATGAAGCTGATAGTACCAACACGAAAATTAAAGCCTTCATCATCAGTACAGAAGTTCAAAATCTGGCTCATATTTGAATAATTTCTAGGGCCGTTGTATTGTCATTTAGCTTTGACTTGACTGATTGGTGTTTTTTGACAGAAGATTCTAATTCTAGGTAGTGTGTTCCCAACATAGAAAATATCGCCAATGAGGTTAAGAAAGAAGGTAAGTATTTTCTATCAGTTCCAAACCAACATAGTACACATATTCAAAATAAGGAGTTAAATAGTAAAGAAGGAAAGCATTGAATTCTCTTTCAAGTAGACGATCCACAACAGTATCGTACCCTGAAACAAGAAGCAGGACTAAATGTTTCCTGTTTGAGGCAATATTATCTTTTGCTATAAAGTGAGATTCTCTATCTTCAACTGATTATTCACATAATTCACTACAGCACATGAGTTCTCAGAACATCGAATTAATTCAGAGGATCTAAAAAAAATAAATAAATATGCACTGCTAGGGGCGGAGAGCAAGACAGAGGAGTGGGAAAGAAGAGCATCACACATTAATGCTTTACATGTTTTAAAGCATTTCTTAGTGTAACACACAACTTCTTTTTTAACGTCTAATTTACAACTTTCAATATTGTTCTTTTATTTCATTTAGATTAAACTCATGTATGTGAAAAATATGCTACCAACACTATTCCATGCAGTGGCAGTGTGTATAATCCTTTTTGATATAAACTATGTGCATGGTAGCTGAATGATGGGACTGAGTTTCTCTCTCTGGTTTAGGTCAAGTGATATTCAGGTGATGACATTTCAAAACCAACAAAGTGTGAAAGGTTATAAGTGAAAGAGCTTCTCTTTCCTGCAGCTTCCTTTTAGGCAAACGAATAATGAATGCACTGTAACATCTTCATTTGATGTACTCAGCTGTAAAATATGTACATTCTCAAAGCTGAAGTTACTCAGACATCTAACACATGCTAATGAACCAACTTTGTTTCTGCAGATGCAATTAAAATCCCTATCTTTATCTATGCAGCCCAGGTTAAAAAGACTGATAACAAGCTGCAGGACTACATAATGAAAAAAAGCAAGCTAAACAGAAATGACGACATGGAGATGGAAAGTAGATGAAGTCCCAGAGAGAAATGATCTTGCCTTCCAGCAGGAATAATGATCAGGCTGCCAAGACACAAAAGCAATCAAAAAGGAATCAAAGGAAAAAGAGAAACAAAATTAGTGAAGATCTTCAACTCTAATGGTATGTAACAGTGTTGGTATTTCATGTTTGAAATTTCACTTGGTCTCCTGCTATAAGTACATGTTATGTAAAAATGATAGCATGAGAAAAACTAACAACAAAATGTTGTCATCATATTCTTTTCCCACATAGGGATTCCCACTGCTGCCTCACCATCAATACCGTTAATTACATTACATGTAGCTACTGTCTTAAAAGAGATAACTGTTATGCCATATTCACAGAGTTGCAGACTCTTAACATTGGAGCTGAATTAAGTACTGGGTAGCTGGTCTCTAATGGTCTGCATTGGGTGCATAAAACTCACTTGACCTATGAACACAGAATGAGCTAAATTATGCACAAAAATACACAAACATAAGCATTGAATAGACAGACAATCAATCCATTGACTAGATTGTCTGGTCTCTCATTACACTCAGGGAATGCATTGCTGCTGACTGCGAATCTCTTCTGGAGGTGATTACTATTCTGATCAGTGGTTTTTTAGGGTGCAGTCAGCAAAGGCTAGAGTTAGCTTAAAACTCTGCTAAGCAATTATTGGAGACAATAGTAGAATTTCATTTAGTTACATCAAAACATCGTTCTGGACAGTAGCTGTCTGTGGCCTGCAGTATTAAGATAAAGTCTCAAGTATTTAAGTACACCTTCTGCAATGGGCTGATTATTAGGATCAGATTTTTTCTTACCAGTGATGCTATCCAGCAGCAACCTATTATATAAGAAGTAATTAGTGAAGAAACAGGCAAAATTTCATTTGCTTAATGCCAAACAACTGTCAGTGCCTAGACTAGACAAGGCCGGTAGACTTAAGATAAAATGAAAATTTCTGATGAAATTACCCTCTGCTGTGTATTAATTGCCATCAGGTATATACAGGCAATGGTGTCAATGTAGGTTGAATTTACAAGCAGAAAGTGATTCTATAACTAGAATGCTCTACAATGCTTGAGCTGCAAAAACCTACTCTATTTTTAAGAAGTGATGAAATGATAAAAGAATAAATATATATTTGTACTTCGGTAAGCCTCCAGAAAGGAATGACTGATGCTAAGAAGTTCAAGAAGTTAAGTAATCATTGTAATTATATGTATCCAAGCATGTGAAAAAACCATCAATGCCAACATACTACAGCATTAGGCTTTACGGTGCATTCCCCCCTGTTCCAAGGTTACACATGCAAAAACATTTTAATTTTGAAATAGAGCTCATCCATGAGTTACTAAAATATCATTTATTATCCAGTTACCTCCATAAGATATTTTTCACTGATTTAAAGGCTTTTTTGGATGATAAACCTCCTCTCCTCCTCCCTAGTCTCTCTTTCTAGTTCTCCCTAGTTCTCTTTCTGAACTCTTCCTGATCCTCTGCATTTATGGCATTTTTTAACGTATGTTGCACAGCATCTTAGGTACCTTAGCTTTTTGTATAGCTAAGAGCCTTTCACCTGCAATCCTGCAGCCTGCCTCCCATTTGCAGCTTCCTACCTTTTTCACAGAAGCTCCCAGGCGAGCGTACACCAGAACACCTGTGACAGTATTCTTCCTGTGACACTCTTGTTTGTTATTCATCTTCTGGACTTATACTTGCAGACCCTGATACTGTTGTCATGGCAGGTTCCGAAGAGAAGCAATGGCCACCAATGTTAGAATCATCCCTTCTTTCTCCCCTTTCCTGATTTCTACATCTGGTTGTAGCTTCTGGTTTACACTACAGGACTCATTAATAAGTTTAGAGAAGGCTCAGGAATGAACCAGCCATGTAGCACCTTCCCAGTCAACGCGTGCACCCAGCAACAGCAGCACCATCATAAGCAGGAACAATCCATGAGGAGTATGTCTTGACATAAAATACAGTGTTATTGTGGGAAAAGTATGATGGGGGAACCACCTACTCTAGTGGAGAGGGTGCCAAGGGCTGGACACTCACTCTTTCTGATTGGTCACTGAGAAGGGTTTCTCCCTTTCCTTCTTCTCACCATCTTTCTCTTCTTATTTATTTTTCCTTTTGCTCCCCACTCCCCTCCAAACAATTCATCATTAGAATCAACAAACACCATCAAATACAGACCTGCTAGTAAATATTCATGCAACACAGTGGTCTGTTACTACTCTATCCATCACTTTCCTTAGTACATAACAAAAAAGTACTATTACTTTTGATTTCCCTTCATATACAGCACATTTTTTATTATAACACTTCCACTATTAGAATAATACCCTCATGTTTTAGTCCTTCACTTTCCTAATTTTACTTTGCCCTATAAAATAGAATTTGAAATATCACAGATAATTTTGTATTTTATCACTGTATATGCTGTTGTGGAGCTTTTCTAGCATGCAGCATGTGCTAAGAAAAACATTCTTATGTTTCTTAAGTAAATCCAGACCCTGACTGATCTTAAATAATGTTTAATCTATACCACATAAAAATGAAAATTGAATGCTGTTGCCATATATTAACTTCCTTATAACAGGGTGATACAATTGTACGCTTGATACTGCAGAAAAGTAACATTTTCAATCACCTCCTAATATTTCCAGGTTGATTGAAGAAGCAAAAAAACCTAACAACAAAACAACACTGTGGATCAAGAAATTTCAAGTTTTTCAGAGTATAAAAAGCTCTACAAAATAAGTGGCATGACTTGGTATTTTTACATTGGAATTAACATTTCCTCTGTAAGTGATTTGCACAGAATGGACACTTTTAACTGGTGGCAACATAAAAAAAATCAGTGCATATACAGGAGGCAGACAAACATACGTGTAAGAAGCAAAAATCTTATGTAAGTGATTACTCAAGTACAATATTATTAACATTGTATATGCTTTCCTTACCCTGGACCTCTCCTCTAGTTTTGTCATCATGACGACTGTTGCACCCCGCTGCTCCCACATCATTCTCCAGAAGTCACCAAAGGTTTCTGGCAATGCCCCTTGCGTTGCTATATAAGCATTCTGCTTTCTGTATCCATCTATGTAGTTAGCATTGATATAGTCACTGCCTGGTATGCCTGCAAAGAGAGAAGCATGAAAACATGGGGTGGTATTTCTGTGCTGTTGTACAAGAGCTAAAAAAGTCCTATGACACAACTGGATTAGTGAATCTTAGCTTGCTGTATCCCAAGGAGTACATGGGTACTTGCAACTAAGTGTATGCCGTTTGTGGAGCCGAGGGGTATGATGGCCTCTGGGAATAACCATTCATTTGAAACAAAGGACTCAGTCTGATAAGGAAGTATAAAAGAAGCCTGAAAAGCTGTAGCAGATGGAGAGACCTGGTCGTGGAAACAGTAGCATTTAAAAGTTGGTCTGACGCTGCCTACAGTCACCCTCCAGTATGGCAGCCTCTGCCTGGGCCAAACAGGGAAGCCTCTCCATCAGATGCCCTGAGTAAGTTCCATTTCACACTCTTGTGGAGCTCATTGCATTTCTTCTAAATATAGGAAAAGGGTTAATGTTGTCCAACTATTAACATTACTGCTACATTCATTTTTCCCATTAAATGAAAGCTAACTATGACCTTTGTTTCAACACATTATGTAGGTCAGGTTTAAGCAACAGTGGAATCTGCTATACAGTGTGTGCATGAAACAAAGACTTCTGTAAGTCTGAATAAAAATTAAAGGCATGAAAAGAAGGGGGAATCCAAGACCTGCAGGCACATTGGACCTACACTGTCAATTGCTTGAGGATCAGACATTTTGGACAATTTACAGGGACTTTGGGTGTGTCTACCAGACACTCATCCATGCTTTCAGCCACATGGAAGTGAGCCAGCTCCTAAACGGAATCTATTTAAGTGAGGGTAAGCAGTGTCACGTCTGTACTGAGAGTTGGACCACAACATGCTGCCTGCCAAAGTTGAGGAGTATTGGCTGTAGTGAAGATCACGTTACTGGTCTGGGCTAATAAGGCAGCCATACTCACAGAAAGGGGTAAATATGGACATACAGGTTTCAGTCCCGTCCTTCCTGTATTCAGCAGTGCAGTGTGCAGCTTTTAACTCTGACTATGTGCATGTTGGAAGACAAAGCATGGCAGGCACCAGGTTAAATGTCACTGCTGTTTTTTTAACTGATGACTTGAGGAAGAAAAGATACTCATGCGAGATCTCAGTGCTGGTGGGATGGCAAAGCAGTTTTTCCCATATTACTGCAGTGCTGAACATGGAATTGCTCCCCAGAAGAGTTAGCTGAAATACAGAACTGTGCATCATAATAAAATGATACAAGAGGTTTGTTAAAGTAATTAACAGAAGTTACTTCTTTGAGCAGAAATGAATGATCTGTGCTTACACAGCAAATCTGCCATGCCCAAGTCTACAATCTCAGGAACCCATGCAGGTTTCACAAACTGTTTCAAAAGACACTCAAGGTGATACAAGCTCTCTGGCTTATTCTAAAGCTTGACTATTTTCACTCCACAAAGCAACAGATTTCTTTGAATTTATTTGGCTACAAAACACAATAAATTATCAAATATCTTTAATTAAATGTTTCTCAAGCTTTCTGCCAGAAACTGATCCTCCAAATCTACCCTGATGTATTATCTCTTGCTGGTGATCTCAAACCAGGAATTATTTGGGCTGCACACTCCTGTCTTTCCTGACAAACTAGTGGCGTACATCTGAAAATGTCTTCCAAAATAATTTAAATTTGAATGGGAAGTAGAGGTACCACTTTAACACTTCTTTTTGTTTGTTTTTAGCTACAATTTGGAGAGTTTCTACACATTCTGGATAAGCTTAGTGTTACATTCCACTACTTACTTAGTAATGAATAAACCCACTGATTAACTGTGACACTAATTAAGACCCAGTATAATCTTGAAATGATTGAGATTATGGGTTACTGCAGCTGTAGTCTGGCATAAAATTTTGTCTTTGTGCCCAAGAAAGCTTAATAGATTTTCTTGTTTTACATGTTCAAATTACATTTGAACACAAATTTGAATTTGATTAGACTTTCTGTAAAATAGAAAGGAAAAATCTGACAAAATATATCAGGGAAGGAAAGGGTTTATAAAAAAAGGTGCCCCTGAAAGGTGTCCCCTTCAGGGGCACAAGAAGGGCAGCAAATGGCACTCCTCAGGCAAGATGCATGGATGGACACAGGAAGATTGGTTGACTATGATTAGAACTGATTGAAAATCTCTTCTGGGAGAAAAATAAAACAAAATAAAAAACCTTTGAAACTTGGATAGTCTATAGCTAAAAAGCATGATTTCACCCCATGAAAGGCAGAAATTGGAGTTCAAAAGCCTCACTCTTGTAGACTTGAAACTCTTTACATGACATTTCTTATTGTGGATATTGGAATTAATGGCTTAGAAAATACAACTGCCAGGCACAATGCTGTATTTTCCTCCTTTATCAAGATAATAAAACATTTTTGCACAAAACAGATGAGAAAGAAAAATGAAGCCAATAGGAGAAATCTACACCAACTGGGTATTATTACCAAAGGAACAGAGAAAGCTGGTAAGAAATGTTTTCTGCATAAATTAGAATTTTATTATGATGCCTGGTATCATACTTTGAAGCATATGTTATAAATAAAAGCCCGAGGAAAAAATGAAAAAGAAAAACAACACTTTGTAAAGTGGTTAAATGATCTTCTGGGAAAGCTGTCCTCTGGAGCTGATATTGCATAAACTCAGCGTGAAAATTAAGCATGAGAAGTATAGCAAACTGTGCACTAAAGAATGATCTTTACAAATCTTAGCAGCCAGTCCTGGTACCTGATTTAAAAGAATCCAGAATGTCTAAAACTGTAAAGACTCTAAAGTGGAAATTTCTACTCTATTTCTCCACTTGCCTTTAATCAAGAGAGAAGACACAAAAAATCCTTTATGTTCTTTAGCCAGAAAAATCCTTTTACAAGGCAACTCAGCCTCATGGAGCATGAAAAGGACATGGCTGGGACATGGACAGGAAAGTCCATTTACCATAGAACCTGAGCAACTGTTAGTAACTTAACTAATGCAGTTTTGGGAAAAACTAGGTGCTGCTCCAACACTTTGCACAGTTAGAAGATTATCATCAAGGGTTTATCTCTAGTAGAATACAGTACTCTATAAGGTTATGTCTCTACTGAGATCAAGAGAACAACAGGATTCACAATTCTCAGCTCTATTGACTCTCTTACCCACAGTATACATTAGGTGTTTTCCTTGTTCTCCATCCGTTCTCATAGTCCCTTCAAGTATCATGCCCATTTCTCACAGAGTCTCTTTTCATCACTGTTTTCATGCATGACCTCAGTTTCAAATCCTATTCCAAAATCCTTTTGTATTCTGCAATACCATTTTCCCACTCTCACTTTCTACCTCACACTTTGCCAAACCAGTTTTTGCTTTATCAGCTATGTCCCCACAACGCCTAAACTTAAAGCCCTCTAGGGAAGGTGCCTTATCATAAGAGGCCTAATGAAGTGTGTGTGTTAAAAATAACATATGCAAAACCAGAACATCTGTAAATATCTACATTGACCAAGCAGAAACAATTATCAAGGGCAAATAAATCTAAATATTAAAATGACACTTTCTGCAAAGACTTTTCTGGCCATAACCTCATTCAGAGCCCAGAAATCTGAACAAGTCTCTGTCAAGTCTAATAGTGCAAAAACAATCAAATGACAACTAGTCTGACTGCAGTACAATGAAATCCTGCATACCTTTGTTAGCTGCTATAGCTTGAAGGCAACGTACCCACTAGCACAGCAGCAACTGCCATCATTATTTAAATTTCAGTTTAATAGGTAAGAGAGGTCAGTTGTTCTGTAAAAACATGGGTCAAGAAGGGGAAAAAGCAACCAAATTCTGCCTTCAGTAATATTGATATGATCCTTAACTAAGTCTATTGGCATCAGGGGGGTTTATTGCAGATTTAGGATGGCATATCCATGCAGTATAACCTGACTTTTACAAATTTCATGAAGGCAGAGACAGTTTCTGCACAAAAAATCATCTACAGACTAAGCATCCAGATTGTAATTCTACCATAACTATTTTCTAGTAGCCTTTTCAACTATGGTGATGAATGACCAAAGTCTGCAATCTCTTTACTCTGCCAGACAGGAACTGAGCATGACGGGGGAAGAATCAGGTGAGTAGTTGAGCGTAAATAAATCCCATTTTCAAATATCTCAAGAGAACAAAACAGTCCAGATTTTACAGAGTAAGAGTGAATGACCAATGAAACAAAATTAGACAATGCCACAATTAAAGTGCAAAAGATTTAAAAAAATGAGGTCTATAGCTTCTGATTTGTGCTGAGACTGTACTTAGGAACTGAGATGACAGTACAGCTTGCTGCAACATAGACTCAGATCCACAAGACTAATAATGTAGACTTCAGAATTATTCACTTGACTTCCTGAAGACAGTTACAATTTTAAATAGCTTTAATTAGACTTCAAGTTTTATTCAGAAACTGAAATCAAATAATGCAATTATTTCAAGCCTTCACAAAGGCTAAGTACAGAACAGACTTTCTATTTAAAACAAATTAAACCATAAACCTTTGTTTCTGTGTTGCTTTCCTAAGAGATGTGCTGTTAGTCATAAAAAGAGTGTGAAGTAATAGGACTAAATTCTGTCATGCTTGTAAACAAACTGGGAAAATGCAATGATGAACTCAAAATGCTGATGAAGCTGTACTATTGGTTTAAATCAATGACTGATATTTTGAACTATGTCAGAGCAAAAATGAACTAAGGCAGGTACTAGGGCCACAACTGATTATGTTGAAGTTTTGACAACATGAAATCTATATAGTTAAGGAGATTGTCAAATTCAAATGGTCTAAGCACAAATCCAATGAAGATATTGTAGTAATGAACACTGTAATGAAAGCTTTTTGCAACGACTGAGAAATTTCACTACGTACCATCCTAACGATATAAGGTAAGAAGAAATGAAAGGAAAAGAAAACCTATAGGCTGCTGGATTGTGGATGAACTATTAGGACTACAAGAGTCTGGTGAAGAGGGAGAGGATAAAAGATATGGAGTCTCAAAGTGAAATGTTGAATTATAGAGAATTATGGAAAGAAAGTAGTATCAAAAAAAGGGTGGGCAGAAGACAGAATTAAGTGGGACAAAGAGATTGTGTAGAGAACAGAAGACAAATATTTGAAAGGAAAAAAAGGTGAGAAAAATTTGAAAAAGGTGAAATGTGGGGATGGAAACTAAGAACTAGGAGTTGTAGAAGATCTGAAGGCAAGATGAGAAGCTTGAAATGTGAGTAGCAGAAAACGAGGCTGGGAAATAGGAGGAACTCTGTTAAGGAGACTTGGGTTTGTTTTGTTTTGTTTTAATAGTTGGCTAGTATTAAGTAAGGGTACAGAATTAAAGTAAACAGATTGTTCAGTGTAGTTACTCAGAGACATAGATGCACAGAGACACATTGCCAGCACAATGGCCACAACATATTGAGACAGCAATAAGTTGGATGATAATGCAAAGCAGATATTGAAATCCAACATGAAGCCATCATACTATGATTGCTTTATAGCTGTCTGAAACTTGGTTTGGTGATTCTCCAACTCTTTAAGACTGAGTAACACAGAAGTTATCTATCAGTCTTTTTTTTCAATAGAAATACACATTTATACCTCTAAATGATGCACTGAAAGGGCGAATGAGTGCCAATGAGTTTGACAATTCAATAATTAATTATTTGATAATCCCTGGAAGTGTTCAAGGCCAGGTTGGAAGGGGCTTTAAGTAACTTGGGCTAGTAGGAGATGTCCCTGCTGATGGCAGTGGGGTTGGAACTAGATGATCTTTAAGGTCCCTTCCACCCCAAACCATTCTATGATTCTATGATCCTACGATAATTCCTGCAAAAACCAGTTTCAATATGAATGTGCACAGTAAACTGTGAGGTGCCAAATCTTTAGTACCCACTCAAGAACAAATCCACTGGTTGTTTTGCTGAAGCTTCCCTCAACAGACAGTATAGGCACATATAGAGGAAAAAGAATTGTTCTGAGATGATTTCAAGGGTATCAAGAATGACACCATATTTGCTGTTGTTACAACTACAACAGCATAAGCAGATCCACAGGCCAAAATTATTATATCCCTACAACTTGTCTCTGCATTGTTGCTGAGACAGCCACAATGAAGTCTATTCTATTGAGTCCACTTCATAGGGACTTCTACACCATGAAGTGTATAGAATATTTCTGTACCCTGTTACCTCATCACTGAAATACTTTTGTAGCTTTTAAGGCACTCCAGACTTGCAGGGTAAAGGGGCATACAATTACTCTAAGTGTGTAATTATATATTATTAGCAGAATGCAACACAAATGCAAAGCGAGACCGCAAATAATTTGTATAGCCCATGAATGTTCAATAGATGTTCAAGAACTTATATTGACTATAATACTTTCTAAATATAACGATGATGTTCTACATACCTGATGATATTTTACGGATAACTGGCAATCAAACAAATAAGATTATTAGTCATTTCTTGCCTTTTTCTTTCTTGACCGTTTATATTACAGCCAGAGACTTTTGGCTGTAGCAGCATTTTAAAGCCACTAAATTTCCTATCAAACAAAAATTACACTGCTGAAATATGAAAGATATTATTTTTCAAAAATTTTTAATCATGTGTTATGCAAATCATACCACATATGGCAGACTTTTAGTCTTGGATGTCTCCTAAAAGAACTGGCAAGACTTTTTAAAATGCAGAAGTTTAATCATTTTTTCCCACTATTTTATTTACTCCTTAGAAGCTTACGATTATAGACCTACCTATTTTAACTGGATCTATGTCTCTTTTAATCAGTAAATTCTACCCTCAAATCCATTTAGATGCATACAATAAACTTTACTATGTTATAACATTCTTTCAGAATACTGTAAAATTTCAAGACACATCCAAAGACAGCACAACATGAGGATGAGATTTCAAGAACACAGGAACAAAAGTTTGCAAAGTAACATTTTCTTTCAGGCAGAAATTCAAATTACCACATCTAATCTGAGTTTTCCCTCCAAAGGGACACCTAATATAATAAAATTTAAACAGGGGTGAGTTTAATAATATCAAAAATTATTCGTGCAAAGTGATCAATTTATGATATATGCAATTACAGAGGGCAAGAATGTAGCAGGGATTCAAAACAAGGTTTGAACATGTTTAATAAGAGCTATAAAAGGTACCAAAATAAACACTTTGAAAGTGTTACTAAGCCTTGTGTTTCATGGCTAATGCAATTTTTAACAACTTGATACTATCAATAGGTAGAATAGAATAGAAGTTATTTCAAATATCTGCTTCTTAAGACTTTCTAGGAATTGATTCATAGTGGCTACAGTCACAGACAGGCAACTGAACAAAACTGGCCTTGCATCCCATTCTATCCATATCTGTGCAACACCATCAAGAGGCAAAGTGACCATCAGTGTAGGATTACAGTTTGGCAGATGCTTAGTTTCTTTTTCATATATATTTACTCTTAAACAGGGACCCAGCATTTACATGTGAAATGGAGTTGTTCATCTTAGAAAGATCACAGTTATCATTCAAACCTCACTGACAATATTCATCTTCTTATGGCCACTAAAGAATTGCAGACAAGGCCTACATGTAAAATCCAACCAAATATTCTCCATATAGTTGTAGCAAAATGTAATGTAGTCCAAATTTAGGTCCTGATCAACTTGTATAGTAACATAGGTAAAGGAATTTTCAAGAATATTCAGATATTTATAAGAATATTCAAAATATTGGTTTCCCTGGTAGAATGAAAACAAACGCAGCTGACTACTAATTAAGATGCTAGGCAAACTGCATATTATCATTGTAGGAATATTTACTTAGAAGTTGAAAAAGAAGCACTTATTACCAAATGCTAAGACCACTGTATTAAACTTAGGAAGGTACATATAAAGAATTTCAGAAAGGCATTAATATAAAATCCCAATGGGAAAAAATTTAAATGGATAATTCAACACTAATTTATTACTGTTTTCAAGACAAATTATAATAGCATAAAAAGGCATTTAATATTTGATTTATGTTGTTTTCTGCACCATAAACTGAAGACTGAGAAAATACTTACAATTATGCAAATCACACGGGTCAAAATCCCATTTGTGGTTTTACATCTAACACTGATATTTCAATGGGTTATTACATTTTTCTTTGTTTAGGGTCACTGACTATTACAGGGTTAGAAATTCTAACCTCATAGTAGTATTTCTTACTTAAAAAAGGGAATCAAACATTACATTTTAACTGTATGCTGTTCCTGCTCTTTAAATTGCCCAGTTCGTTCCTACAGGTACAATGTAGATTTTTTTCATATTTGTAATATCTATTATTTTAAAATGTAGTCTAATGTACTGTGTAATTTGATATTTTGAATTACTTTGACTAATGTTTTCTGGTTTGTCTCTTAGATTTTCTTCCCATTCTCCGAATATGTTAATTTTCTTTCAGGGAACCAAATTCCGTGGGTCATCTACATGAAGGGGAACCTGGCAGAACTTTTTAAGCCCAGATATCTGACATAAATTTACAAATACATTTATTTGCAATTGTATTTTTCCTCTTCTTTCTCCCATTACACAACTCTTTTTTCATAAAACATCCTGTGAAAATCTTGAGTCTTCTGTCATATAGACTTATTTTTCAGTTAAACATTTTGTTCCAAAGAACTTTACATAACAATTTAGAACAGATGTCCAATTCCTGTTCTTGGCCTTTTCTGACCATTTACTTAGTTCTCTTGTCTGGACCACTGACACAGAAAGGGGTATTTTTCTTGAATTACATCACATATAATGGTAATAAAAGTACCCTCTCTTCAGTGTTGAGACAAGCAGTTCTACCAGGTAGCAGCAGGTTTCTACACAGCTATATTCTTCTACAAGGCAATGTGAGAAATTTTAAGTGATGTTACAAAAAATCTTGTCAGAACTGCTATATACGCTGCAGAGGTGGAAGAAATGTAAGCAGATTATCATATGCAAATTCTCCAAAGCAATCATTTAAATTTTCTAATATATTTCAGAAGCTCTTATTTGCGTTATCAAAGCCCACAATATGCAGCTGCAATAAATAAGGGAAGATCTAAACTTCAATCAGTGGGATTGCCTTTTTCTTCATCAAGCAGCTAATGTTAAAATGGATTACACCTATAAATATTGTCCCTCCTCTATCCACTGTCTTCAGGTCTGGAGTAACCAAAGATAAGAAGCTCTTTATTACTGTTAATTAAAACACCTTGCAGTTTAACTTGTAGCAGGTTAGGAATGAAATAATTATGACCTTGAATACAGTTCCCTACATCTTATGTATCATATGCAACTTCTGTCAGAGTTACTAAAGGTAAATTTTATTTTCATTTAAATTGTTTCACTTAAATATATAATTGATTACATTGGCCATCATTAATACCTGACTGCCAACCAAGAGCATAAATTAAAAATGTGTCATCATCCCAGGAAGCGGGTTAATAGTAAGGCAAAACTGGTAAGAAAATAAATCCTCTGAGTGAAAACCAGTGCTTCCCATTGCTTTAGGACTTGGTAAAGCAGACGCGATATCCAGGGCTGATCACCTTGGACAGTTTGCTTTGGTTAAAATTCTAAAATGTACAACTTTTTGGAAAGCTTTTTGACAAAGAAAGATATAATCAAGCTCTCATTATAGCCCTCTGCCAATCTTTTGGTGGTGAAATACTGAAGTTCCAACAATGTCTGTGTATGGGCATTTGTTTAAACATGCTTGTTTAACACTCAGACTGACAAGAAAAAAAGGGGAGTTTCAACAGAGATTTCTCAAAATTCTCCCTGAGAACATAAAGCTGAAGTGATTTTTTTTTTTAGGATTCAGCAACTGAAACTCAATAACCACCTATGTTGATAATGTCATTGATAAACAAAAACTTCAATTCATGCAAGGCTACTGCTGTATTTGCTTTGTAGGATTAGTGTAAGAGTAGTGATAATTTACTTTAGATAACACGTTAGTATACACACAGGGACTGATGCATTCAGTGCTATATGTGACCCCATGTCAATTTTAGTGAATTTTCATAATGAATTACTGAGAATGAACATCAGAAACGGATTGTCATTATAGGAATTTACTGGAAAGATTCCAGTTAACACTTATGTATATTACCATGCAAAGATATCAGGAGGTAAAATTATACTGGATTTTAGGATTTAATTAGTTTAAGTTTAAAGGTCCCTTACCTTCTATTGCTGAGAGTAGAACACGAGAATGGTCATATGCAATTACATTCGCGTATCTATTCTTTGGTTTGTTTACTTCCAGGTTAGAGTGCTCCCATGTGAACTGCTGACCGGGATCAATAGACTTCAAGAGAAAAAGAGAAGAAAAGAAAACTTTTAGCTAAGCATGGGTACTTGTTGTATTTATAATGATTACAAACCATATGGTCCCACAGTTTAGTCTGGAAATATTTTGCCTTTGAAAGAAAATTATGACTTTGGGACACATTGTAACATATATAACATATAAAGCATTTCGTATTTGTGCACCTGAAATTTCCATCAGGAATTTAAACCATAAGCTTTTCAAATCCAAGGTTTTCTTTTCAGAAAAGGAAGGGTATGCTATCCATATTTTTATCTTTTTACTCAGTTTGGCAAGGGAAGGGTTCTAACATAACTGAGAATGAAAAAAATGTCAGAAATCTCAAAAAACACTGGGATAGAGGGGAATAAATATTTTTGGTTTTCTCTATTACTAAGTGCACATGTTCAAACAATTCAGTGTCCTGTTTACTAAATAAACTCCAAATGTTCCTGAAGAAGTTTTCCAGAAGAAAAATAACGTTGTTTCTGTTTTTCCATTTTGATGCCAGGCCAACACATGATACAAGTATTGCTCATGGAACCAACTGCATATCATCCAGGGAAACATAAAGAGACTTGATTTTTATTTCCTTGAGTCATAAATTAGAGAGCAATTCAGGCATATTTGAAATGTAAACTTAAAAATAATCTCTTATTTATACACATAACTATACGGTTCTAGAATCACTGTTTATTTCCTGCTTCCTTCATGTTCCAGGGTGGAGTTACTGAAGCTTGTCCTGCACTTCATCCTTCACCATTAGGAAGACTTCAGGCTGTACTACTTACTTTTACCTTGATTGAGGTATACATACAGCTGGGTAAATAAAAAATACACATAACAGATGGTACCTGCTTATGTCCCGTATGAAAGGTGATCTCATTCTGAGAGAATCACGTATTGTTTTACTTTTCCTTTCTGTAACAATAGAGACCTTAAAATTGTTTCATCAACACGTATATGCAACTATGGTTTGCAGCTCATGCTCTTTGCTTAAACCTGGTAACAATCAGCAGCTCTCCATGCTAGGTTGCTGTAATACTCAAACGGTATTCTGCCACTTCAAAACTAGACATCATTTCTGTGCTGAGCTTAACTATAAACACAGCAGCCTGATCCTTCCAATATTAGGGCTTGGTCCTTCTTCCACCAAAATATTACTTTTTCTGACTATACAGTGAAACTCCTATTTATCAATTTTTATTCTGTTTTGTTACAATTTAGTTTCATCACAGTAATGTTTTCCATCCTCTGAGATGGATGGCTGATAGAATCTTGAAACAGGTAAGCACTGCTTCATTTAAAAACGCCAATATTTTTATCTTTACTGTTAAGTGCTATATCTTTAATCTAATGTGAAGAGAAAGAATTTGGACCACATTTCCATCAGCACTGGGAAAAGAAGAGTCATATACGTATATAGTATATTTAAGACACGTTAATATACCTTTTCATCAGGTGACCAGCAATTTATCTGCACTGTATGACTTGAAAAGTAATCAAACTTACATAATGACTTCTCTCAGCAAGAATCTCCCCTCTTTTCTTTTTTGAGTGAATGGAGGTGAATAAGATAACTTGTGCAGGATATCTGCAGGTCATGTTTTCAGTATTTTAGAAAGTAATTAGTATGGGATTAGCTCAGAATTCTATTAATAATTTAGAATATAAACATAGTAATTTCAAAATAAAGGGAAGATGCTCTCAATATATTAGCACACTATAAAGAAATTTTGAAATAAAATCAGTTATTTGACCAGGAATAAAGCACATCTACACTATCTGTGACTACCTACTCTGAACTTTTTGAGAGGCATATATGCAAATATGCTAGCTAAAGAGCAGCCCTCTGCCCCAGAATGAGGCAAGCACTGCCCTGCCCAGTTCTAGATATGTAACTGAAGGAGACACTCGGTCTGTTCTTTTAGGTTTTTACTTACAGTGACCAAATATTCTGCAAATTGCTTCACAATGTAAGATGTCACATATACTTTCTCTCCACGTGACAAAAAAACTAGAAAATAACAGAATAAACTGGCTGACTAACATCTTGCTAGTTTTTAACCTGAACTGCAGGACTCGGGCATTACATTATCAAAAATAAAAAGGATGTACAAAAATTTAAAACCCCATAAATTATCTATTTATAACTACAACCACTCACAACCATAAAGTTAAGTTTAAGGTGCATTTCTGCATAAACAGTTGCACTTAAAAAATTACAATCTAAGTAGATTGTTACCCGTTATGAGAAAGAGCTTCAGCTCTATATTATACCTATTGTTAATGTGAATTTATAGATTATTAATAGTACTTTACTTTTAAAGTTTAGCTTCAGCTGTTCAGTATTGTTCTTGCCCTTTTCACTCCTTACTGTTTAAGTGATCTAAAGCTGCTTTTTGATACCAAAAAAATATAAGTCAAACAGCAGCTTTCTCTGTCAGCTATTTGTAGAAGTACATGAGGATATGTTCATCACAGCAGCATACTTTATTCCCCATTCACTTCTCTGTATGACGTATGGCCAGATGGTGTAATTCAGTGATTAATATTTAGGCCTGCATGCAGACATAGTTAACATAAATTATGTCAAAATCAGGCAAATGGACTGAACTTTAATCTTTCCTGTTTTTGTCACCAATTTGAACCACTTTGTGGCCTTACTATCCTCCCACAAAGCACTGATTTGGCAAAAGAAAGTTAATCTATATTTCCTCAGATTTAATAGCCACACTGGAACAAAGAGTAGAGCGGTATTGGCAGACACATTTCAGAAGTGTGAAAGCCCAATAACTCATGAATAACAAGTCTGTACTAACAGTTTTAATGAGTGCTTTAATGGTTTAATGGATGGCACTTTAATAGGATTTCTAGTATATTCATTCTGAAAGCTTGCCTTCAATAAAGCTGTCATTAACGAAGAACTGGATTTCTCGATAGCATAACTGTGTAGTATGGGTGTTTTGTGCTAAACAAATAAAGGTATCTGTAATACTGTTATTACCCTCCCATGCTTTGACTAATCTTTCAGCTATTATGTTCTAAATGGTTGGGTGCTGAAAAAAAGTCTGTTCTGTTACTGGGAAAAGACTAGAACAACGTTTACTAGTACAATGCACCATCTATAAAATAGTCCTTTGACTATGAATCATGGTAACCAAAACGTGTTTCCAGAAGAAGTTCCAACAAACAGGTACAGGTAAACTCTGTACCTGCTCATTGTGAAGTTTTCCTTATGTTACTTAAACAAGAGGCAGATGCTTCCTGCTGTGATCGTGAGTCTTCCAGGAGTATATTGTGGTACACTACTAGGGAAGGAATGAGTACGACAAAATGGCACCCTTCCTGGTGTAACCTAACATATGTCTGCCTGCCCTGGAACAGTGCTCTACTAAGGGTCACTATGCTAGCAAATTAATAGCCAGCAGGTCTGATCCTTAGTGTCCCATGGGCATTGTAAGTTACTGCATAGGTTTCACAAGCCCAGAACAGAAAGGAAGTAAGTCCTGTAAAGAATTTCCCAGCACTGTAGGTACTGTGCTTGAGGCGCAAATTAAATCATCAAAAAGCACTGGGTCAGAGAGAAACCCAAGACTAGGTAGAAAAAAAAGAATGAAAAAGACAAACTTGAGAGCATGTCAATGGAAATAAACTCTGCATAACTGGAGAAAGTAGTCAGCTACCAATAAAAATGAACAATTTGACCCTCTTTTATCAATGCCAGTGATTACGATGATTTCATATCATAGCTGATGAATCCATAACAGGATGCTGTTGTAATATGCAGGAAACTTGCTAATAGAAAGAGATTTACATACTGCATTACCAAAATATGAATGCTGGATGCATGAATGTTAATACTTGATCGTAGTAACTTGCCAACTGGAATTATGGTTTCTTATTAAGGCAGAGTTTTTCACATCACACTGTAAAGGCTGGCATTTTCAAGTGATGCAGGGGGAAAACCCCGTATTTTTTTGCATTATTAAATCTTCTTTGGAACCCAAATATAAGTTTGTATCCTGGCCCTAAAAACAGTTTAAAAAGCACAGAAGAGACATTTCCTCTTGACTCTTGAAGGAAAATGACTCAGATGTTCAAGAGTAGCTAGAAATTTGTAGGTTTTGCCAGACTCCTCTCAAGAGCAAAGGTATTTCCTCTACAATATCAAGCTAATATTTCTATGACCAAATGAGATCATGTAAAACTTTATTTCAGTGGAAACAAACAAGCTATATATGTATATAACTAAAGTATACTTAAGGAGGAAAATAACCATTATTTTAAAAAATCTTTGAAGGACAGTCTCTATTACATAAAAAGCTTTAGAAAACCTAACTTTTTAAGAAGTGTTCCTACTGTTTTATATTTCTCTGCCTTCTGTTTTAAGCATAACCTATTTATTCCCCATCTGCAATTAAAAACCTTTGTCTGTGATACCATAACCAGTTGTAGCGGAAATAATTTTGTGTCTATAACAGAGGTTTACACTCAACTTTTGGTAGGAAATAAATTTCAGGAGCAGAGTAATACTTGATTAATGAAAAACCTTGCTTAGTTTAAATATTTTTGTGATTAAAGCATCATGCTGTTTTGTTTTATATAGTACATAAAACACAGCAGCTCTTGAACACTAAACTTTGTCTCATATGAGACACTGAGGCTGCTTTAAATTTTCAACATTTTTTTAAAGCACTGTCAACTTTTATTCTTTTAAGAAAGGAGTAAAGGAGTTAATTTCTTCAGTGATTCCTCCATTTCCCTCCATAAACCCCCTAAAAATATTGCAAATGAATCTTTCTAAACAGCTCCCACAAAACTCAGTTTTACCTATAATGACTTACATGTCCTTGAAAAATTTTTCTTGCTATAAGAAGTGGACTAATTTTCCTACATACATTAATGTTTCCAGTTGGCAAAATAAACCTGACATTTATTATTTATATTTTTACTTCACTATTTAAGCTGACTCTGTGCAATGCCTTGGCAAAATAGCATTAGGTATCAGATCAAAACCTAGCATCCTAATAGTATAACACCAGCTTTTCTCTGAAAATTCTTTTAATTACATAAGCATAAACAAATGCTATTATCCCAAGGAAGCATTTATGGCATAAAGGAAGGAGACAATACACTACTATAAATCTTGACTAGTGCCACTTCAGATTCCTGCATTATGTCTTTAAAATTCTCTATCATAACTATCCTGGTGTCTGGGATACTTCTCTAGGTGGAACTAAGGACCAAACAACCTAGGTGAATGCAACAGCATATGCGCTATTAATAAGAAGACAACAACTTTTCATCGTTCACTGACTATACCGTTTCTCAATAAATGGAGCACATCCTATGAAAGTAAAGTTAAAGAGTACCAATAAATGATGTTTCTAATATTAGAAAGAGGAAACCATTGCAAAGATAAAGAATAGAAAACAAAATTTGTTGAGAAGGAATTGATTTTTGCATATGAGTCACTATTATCTGTAGTGATACGGCAGTTAAATGCAGCTGTTTCTTTGGTACAGATTCATTCAGTACGTTATCTGCTCTTCATGGACTTTTAAAGTGTTTTATATCAATAACAAGCTTTATATGTGCTTCTACTATATAAAATTTATTACGTTTTAGTGTCCAGTGTTTATCTTGTTGCAGCTTGAGATACAAAAAGAAAAATGTACTATATTCAGTAAATTGTCTTCTCATCACAAATCCTACGCGCTGATACTGAAAAGCTACAATAAAACTTGTAACAGTACAGCAGTGTGGCACAGAGTCAAAATGCATCTTCATCTTTTCCAATACTCAGTGTTAAAGCAGAAGACTGGCTATAGTGTACAGAAAGAACCTGATGAGGAAAAGCAATAAAATTATATACAACTTCTCGTAACATTAGTTAACCAGTGCACACACACATATACACAGTAAATCATACAGTAACACAATGAGGACGGTAACGTAATTTTTGTGTTGCAGCGAAAGGTTCTCACACAAAAACGGTATGAATCCAAACCTGCTTCCTTGAGGGTGTGAAGCTATGCCTACATATCTCAGATAATAAGTGTGAAACTATGTTACACAAGACACAGCAATCTGCTTTGAAGGAATAGATTTTCTATTCTATTATACAGGAGGAAATGACTTCACAGATACATCTAGTGTATTGCATAAAGTAGTCAGAACATTAGTGTATCTCCATGACCACTTTTTATTGTTAAATTCTGAAGCCTGAGTTAACAAGGAGATATGATATAAAGGTCAGTTTCCTATGAATATGGCTTTCTACTTAGCAGCTGTCAAGTCCGTATGGAGCCTTGTATTACATAAAAAGCCCACTGAAACTGCCAAACTCAGCAAAAGCTTCGTAATAATCAGTTGGGGTCAAGAACCTTGTCTTTAGGTTAGGGAATACAAAAGAACTATGTGACATAAAGGATATGTCATGTTAACAAGGTAAACCAACATTTTGCTAAGGCTTGGGGATGACAAGCTAATAATAAAAAATAATAAATAAATAAAAATTATGAAAAATTTATTTTGAAGTAGAAATGCACTTTACTGAGAAGAGCACTATCTCTGCTAAAACTACAAAACCACTTTATCCAACAGGTGAATTATTTTATTTAAACCTTGCAATAGTAAATACCTTTAAGGCTTGGCTCGTGTTCTCACATGAAATCTGGTATTCAAGGTAAAGTTGTGAGACAAGCATAATTATAGAAGTCTCCACTGTTCTCATGATCACCCCCTGTAAGAGCTGGGGTAGGAGAAGCCCTGAACAAGTCACTATGAAACAGTTTCTGAAGACTTGTAGAAGTAGGAACTCCTCCAATCGATGACATCAAAGCTTAGAAAATATTACATGGCTGCAAGATGTTCTGCAATGGAGAATGCACTCCTTTTACCACATCATAGCAATGAAAGAGTTTTGTGGGTTTTTTTTTTTTTCTGAGAATATATAGTTTATACTTATGTATATTGCTACTTACTTTTTTTGCAATACCTACTTTCTCAACTTGCCACATTACCCTGGGTGTTCCTTTCAGAAACAGACTGCAGATGGATGCAGTTTGGACTTATGATTTCTTTAATGACAATTTCAGATTTTCTAAACTAGCTTTCACACAGCACAAAAAGGAAAATATTATCAGAAAAAAAAAAAAAAAAACACCAAACAAACAAACCCCATTTGGGGAGCTTCATTCTAGATGAATGGAGAATAGTGGGTTGAGTTCAGGATTATTTGAGAAAGCAATCCTGTCTTCTCTCACGGTCCAAGTCTACAAAGAAATTTTCCTCCACCTTCCCTAGGAGGCCACTAGGGGGTTTCATTAGCAAATTATGCCAGAGTGTATAAATCATCAGAGTAGAGAGCATGTAGATGTGTGCCTTCTGTAGGAAAACTTTTTCTCCCTTTTGGAAGTAGTGAAGAGGTGGGGAGGTTCCTGTCTCTCTGAAGAGAAAGTGGGAACAGGCAAGGAAGTGATATTCTTCCAAAAGGAGACAACCAAACTTGTATGCAATTTTGATGAGAAGTTCTGGTCAAAAGGCAGTGGATGGTACAGGAACAAGGATGGAATAGGAGCAAGTATTCAAATACTTCTGAATACCTGAAAAGAGTGTATATAATATGAGCAGATGTCTTTGAGTTGTGAAACAAGTAATTCTTTTGAAGTGGCAACTAAAGTAGGGTGTGCTAAAAAATAATTAAAACATCCATTTGAAATGGAGCTAACCTCCTGAAAGAAATTCTACAAGCTGGATTAGAAGTCAGTGTTCATCAGGAAACTGTGTATTTAAATTTTATTTTTTCATATCACAAAGATTTCAGAACAATTGTTGTATACTATCAGTCTGTTGTCTGAAGAATTTCATCCCTGCAACATAAGAAATTCCATAAAAAGTAAAATAAAATAATGGAGTGCCAAAAAAGAAAGCACATTATGAAAAAAATAATAAAAATCATCAGTTGTAACTGATGAAAAATGTTTGTTTTCCAAAATGGGAATTATCTGGAGGATTTTATTACTATCAATAAAGGTCAGTGGTTTTCTGCTACATTACACCTTTAGTTCTTGAAGGTGAAAAATACCTCTTTTTCCTTCTGTGTTACTAGTTCAAATGTAATCTGAAGCAATAATGACTGAACAGCTACCATCTCTACCCATTTCTGCCTCAGAATTGGGTAGTTGCTTTTAAGGGACATTAGTGAGGACTGCTGCTTAAAGAGAAGGTCCCAATACGCAACCACAAATGTTCCCACCAACTCCCTTGTGCTGGCACTAAAGTTCATGCAGCCATGTGGTGAGCTAGTTTAGGGAACTGACCCAACTGAAAACAGCAAAGAAAAATAAAACAATTAGTTTTCAGCTGAATCTATTTCCTGAGATAATCCTTGAACAGCTGCATATGTGCTAGTGCCAGGATTGGCACAAAAGAGACAACAGGAATGCATAGCCAAGACAGGGAGATGACTTACAGTGATCATCAAACTGCAGCCTTAGTCCACTGCCTAGACTAAACCATGAAATCAAAGAGCAGTGCTTTTCACTAATTCTGTTTCAAAATGCATGAACATTGGACTATATGGAAATGAAGTGGTATCTCTAAAGCTGGGATTTCAAAGATAAATGTTGAACCCCCTTGGGCAAAGCAATGTGAATGATGCTTGATGTTGACCTACAATTGCACACATTTTAATCTTGAGTGTCCGATAACTCTGCCTCAGATGGTATGTTTTGTAAAAAAAAAATAAAATAGAATGTGAAAGCTAGCCTGTTTGCACAGGTTGATACAAAGTTCTGGAGGGACAGATACTAAGAAATTAATGATTTAATGTGTCTTCACAATGCTGGCTATAAATAGTTAGGATTATGATCTCAAGATGATTTTAATGATATAAATAGTAAAGAAATATAAAACACCAAAAACTTTTAAGTTATATTACAGCATAAAAAGAAGCATGTCATCTCCACAACATGCTCAAGATGTAATAAAGGTGCATTGTTTATTTTTATGGAAGTTGTACTACATTACATGACTTCTAATGGTGTTTTTTATTTATTAAATGGAATTTCCTACACATATTTTCCAAGGAATTTCCCCAAAGTACAACAGGAAATGATTGTCAAATTTCTATGAAATGTTAGCTTTTTTTTTATGGTGAACATCCTGTGACATAGATTTCTCTGTCTGATTCTTTATATGCGAAAATCTTCGTACCTAAGAACTCAGGATTTACACACAGAAATATGAGAAGACACACACATTTTTTTGTGTTTGTGACAGTAAACAGCAATCCTGAGATATTCTTCAAATGAATTTATTTCCATAAATAGTTGAGACTATGTTTTCCTTTTGACATCTAATGAGATTATTCTTTAGAGCAGTATTAAGGTTTTTCTGAATAATGTGTTCAACTAAATAACAAGCAATTGTAGTTCTCTATCATAGCAGTTAGTATTAATTTTTAACACTTTCTGTCAAGATTTTTTAAAATACATTGGGCATTTACCGTATCTCTGTACCATGCAGTCACATATTAGTATGGAACCAACATGTGAAAGTCTTCTTCACTGTTTTTTTATTGCACTGTCAGTGTTTGTATGAACCTTCAAATGCAATGAATACGCAGTCTCTAAAAAAATGACAGTAACATGGGTTTTTACTCCACCATGCTAAAAAAGTCTTCGGGAATTTTAAGCAAGGATTAGTGACATAACAGACTATAAAGAAAATACTGTGTCAGTGATCCCCCTGGGAGCTGTTAATCCTTGGATCACTGACATGACCGCCCACAGCTGCTCTAAAGAAGCATTGTTTTTCTGATGGTTCAGTGCATACTTTACAGATTTTTGACATAGACCATACTGACGTTGAAGAAATAGCTATAATTTACTGTGTTTAATGGATAACTATCGAAGTTCCCTTAGCCACAAATTACTGACATGAGAGGCTGTTACTCTCCACAGTACCAATGCCTGTCTGGGAAGGTATACTCCATGGATTACTGACAAGGTGGCTTGCAAATGATTACTCTCTTCCAGTTAAATTCTTTCATGCTCTTTGACACCATCATTCACAGATTATCAATGTGGTATTATTTAAAGGAGGAAAATACTATGTCTTGAAAGTGTTATGTTAAGAAAGACACCAGGCAATTGCAAATTCTTTTAAACCACGCAAAATTAACACAGTGGACTGTAGTGTCTTTGGACCTTGTACTGTGCATGTACTGTCAACATTACACTGGATATTTTTTAAATAATCTAAGGATCTTTTAACTGCAGAGTAGATAGATGTTTGTATATATTAAAAAAGTAAATGCTGTATCATTCACACATTACTTCAAGTATGTGCCCATGGAATCTGCCTGACAATGTAGCCTTATAAAAGAGAATAGATTTTTACAAGCAAAGGAGCAATCTAACCAATGTAGTCATTTTACAGAGACAACTTTTTTTTAATCATGGTTTTAGTATCATAGAAAACTGGCACCATCAGGATGGGTACTCATCAAGAAAAGTCTAGCGAAACAGAAAGCATGACGTTTGAACAATTTGAATAAGAAAGTGGGGAAAATTACCTCATACTCCTGTGAGAACTTCAAATTGTCATTTGCTTTCAATCTTTCAATGTGATCTGCAAGTTCCAAGATAGGCATTGGGGGATGACTGGCCATACCTGTTGAACAAGAAAGAAGAGAATTTAAAGTAAACCACAATGATGGCATAACTCTAAAATTTAGAAAATGCATAGTTAGAATGGCTAGAAATGTGTAAGTAGTAAAGATGTCATATGTGAGAGAAGCAGGCAAATAGTTTGGTTACTCAAAGCAGGACATGCTCTGGATAGATGAGCTCTGAAGCCAAATGAAAAGAAGTCACCAAGCATATTCCCAAAGCTAACATTCCTATTGTAGAGGAAAGAGTTATTGTGATATGAGTCAATGAGGTTAGCTAGGCATGGAAAAATGAGACAGTTAGACCTGATGTCGACCTCTGCTTTAAGTAATGACTCTTAATGTCATTTCAAACTCCTTCTCCTACCCTGCATGAAATGCAAACTCCATTGAATTAGATGAAGAAAGGTGAGCTGAGAAACAGACACTGAAAGAGCCCTAAGAGGGGAAAGAATAGTGTTTTGACAGAAAACAAAACGACTTATGCATAATCAAGAAAAACTAACTTGAAGAATGAAGGTTACCGAGGTAACCGGAGACACCTAAACCTGCAAAGGAAATGGTATAAAACAAAGAAACCTCAAATCAACACAAAACTAACTTATAAAATAAATTATAAAAAATGAAATGGATAGCTTGAGGATTAATAATAATGCATCAAGGTCTAGAAGACTGACTATGTATTCTGACTAAATTAGAAATACTTAAATAGTTTATGAAATTTTGAGGTGACTGACATTCACATGCAATTGTGAATGACTAGAATAACATGCACCATTGCTTTTAGACAACAGCCACTGAAGACAACATTGGACATCAGACAATTAAAACTTCAAAAATGTTTTCACTAGTAGCAGATTGTAGAGGCAGGGGTTGTAGAGTTTGGCTGGACACACATACTGACTGCACTAGTACCTTAAAATATGCTTAATCTGAAACCCCATTCATCAACCCCCAAAAGTACCTACAATCTACTTCAGGTGTAAACATCTTTGTCCACTGATGAAGATACTGAATGAAAAAGAAGATCTGGGAATCAGAGATAGAGATGGGTGTGGAACTGAATATAGGGACAGCAAGGCAAAAGAAAGACAGAAGAGGTGTGGGGTCAACTAGAACACTCTGCCAGCTGAGGATTTGCCAGGCAAAAATTTGTGAACATGTTTGTTTCACGCTAATAGTCTTCACGACCCTTCTCCAAAGTGCTTACATTCTTCTCTTCATGCTTTATACTATCACACCTAAAATGAATGTGAGTTTTCAATTGCTTGTGGGAAGAAATCAGAGCTGGCTAGAAAAATTAAGCTAGTGAACCCCATGATTTCTTGAAATTACAAAGGGAAAACAGTGATGACTCAAGGGGGCTGAAGCTGGAAGCCATGTTGCACAATGCAGTTTGCTTTGTCACCGTGAATTTCAAGAGCATGCCTAAGACAGTTAACTTGCATTTCCTGAAAATGTAGCTGAAAATGACCGTGTGGTTACAACACAGTCACACTACAGCATGTTTTTCTTTTTTCTTTTTTTTTTTTAAATTCTTGTTTTCTTTTTGATTCTTTGACATTTCAGGCATCACACTAGAGTCCAAAATAATGTCCAGCAGCACTGGCCCTGCTTTTTCTGACCCTATACATACATATTTATATATTACCTTCATAGCACATCTGTGATGGTGAGAGATTATTTAAAGTAGATATTAAGGCAAGCTGTCAGTCAACTAACAAAGTATAATATGCAGATATAATGGGTAGATTTCTTATAAATTTCAATTAACAAATCAGTGTATAAGTACTAATTTATTTGAATCAGTTCTGGTTGTCTACCATTTTCTTAGAAAATTCACTTAATAGAACTTGACAATTCTCAAAACGAGTATGGGTGACAGTCATCTAATAATTACACTGATTGATCCAGATCAAGCACCCCTATGGAAAATATGTAAGTGAAAAGGCACAAGAGAACTCTAGATTGATCCAGAAATGGAGGTGGACTGATGTACATCTAAAACAGTGCTTGAACAGAGAAAATAATAGAGACAAAGATGTTTAGACCTTTTCGAGCGAATCGTGGGAGAGAGTTATTATCATATAAGGACTGAGTGGTAGTTTGGCTAGAGAGGGAGGACACAGAGCCAATCAGGGAGGCGTAGGGGACTGAATTACTGCTCAAAGCTGTAAAAAGTAAAAGCCAATCGGAAATGGGAAACAAATTAGTAACAGCAGTAGACCATCATAATCAATCAATCTTGTACATACAGGCACTTCAGACATGCACAAAACAGCCTCTGGAAACTCAACTAAGGAGAGGTCTAAAGGTCCAAGTACTTTACTAAAAACATAAAGGACATAAAACAAAGGAGAATGAGACTTGCTCATTACGTGATGAACCTGACTAAATCACCAACATTTTGTAAGCTCAAAAATTAGCTTATAGTGAAGGAATTTTTTTAAAAAAAGATGCTGAGCAACTATTCTTATTAAACTATTTTTGTTTCTATGCTCCTCTATAGGCCACTTGATATTCCAAAGGGGAGATTTCTTACTAAACACATTGCAAAATGAAACTTGATATAAAGCTTTCTTTTCTAAGGGAAAAGTAGAACCACTTACAACGTCAGAAACTGGCAAATTTTGACTACTTATAGCCCCTTTCTCCACAACTTACTTCAGGCACTTACAATTGGACACAGTAGTTTCCTTCAAATAATACTTTGCAGTTAATTTATGAAATGAAGCAATTGCATTTGGTCTATTTTCATCTTTTAAATATATAAAATGTGCTCTACTGAGATGATAAAAGTAGCTACTTTTTAAAAGAACTGCTGGAGGACTTTTGTTATGTAATCAGTCTATGAATCATAATAAGCATCATAACAATATGCTATGAATGAGCATTTTAAGATCTCATCATATCTGAGCTTAATGTGAGTTGCATGTGAACAGCAGGTGTAGAACTTGACTCAAAAAACCCACCCAAAATACAGCTAAACACACTTATTTGTGGCTACAAATAAGAAAATACACTTATTTGCTGACACACCTCCACATCAATCAACTTATGCTATGAAAACACAAAAAAAAATAAAGACAAAATAGAGCTAAATTACAACAGATCCTGTGACATGCTAGAAAGTCAAAAGCAACACCATTGCTCAAAACATGCTTTCAAACTTTCTTTAAAATAAGAAAATAGATAAAACACTTAAAAACTCAAACAGAAAAAACCCAACCAAACAAAACCTAAACCCACCACATGCAAAACACAGCTGAAATTGTATCTATAAGAAGCTTTTATTTCCAGATTTGGTAGAAGATTGGCAAATGTGATTGATCTTATGCAGCCTAGTAGTAATCCCTCCACGTGAATTAAATGAGAATGTATGGTTTAATTACAGTGTAGAATTATCTTTTGGTTAATCTGTGGTAAATACGTGACTAAGGAACATGGGATACCATATGTGCCACAATTTCAAGGAAATACTGAGAGAACAAGGTCAGAATTTGTCTGCGTATTAACAGACATTAAACCTGTTAAGCATACTCCTTTACCCCATTGAAACAAGTGGGTGTTTTGGCTTTGTCGTTAGTGCATTAAATTAGGATTTTGTTTGTTGTCAGGGTTTTATGATAAGGGCTTCTAAAAACATCTAAGAAACAGACATTTGTTTACAAATTTGAACCTGTAGGTTGACATGCCACAATAAACAAGAAAGAAGTTAGAAATTAAGCAAAGTGCATAGCTGCTAGCATACAGACTACGATCTAGATGAACTGAAAATGCAATACTCTATTTTCACAGAAATTTCTTCATTCCATGAAGAAATTATATTATATTATATTATATTCCAGGTCCACATTGAATTAATAGTCTTTGATTTTAAAAACCGATTTATTACATCCTCATTTTTATTTATTAACACAGAAAGCCCTCCCACACACCATCTATGTAGATTAAGATGTTGTCCCTTTATAGAAAAAGGAAAGAATCAGTACTGTAACAGTGGTTACTGGTACTGATATCTACCCTTACCATAAAGGTAGAAAGAAATACATATTTAAAATTTGGACACAGAAAAGAGAGAAAAAAAGGAAAGATTACCTTGATTTAGTAGGAATTTGGCATCCATAAAAATTTAGCAAGGATGCCTCTAGTATATTTGACCAAAAAAAAAAAAGTGTTACCTTAAAATTTATTTTTCATACAATTGGAACTAAGCCAGAGAAAGATCTTACATCTTGTGTACAAAGCTAAATTTAAGATTAGCTCTAGAGAAATATGTCATTCTGCAATAGCTATTCTAAAATAGCTACCAATGTGCATACAATAGCGCAAAATAGTCACTCATTCTAGAAGAATGTATGTTCTTCAAAACTAGATTAATTATTCTGGAATGAAAGTAATTTTTGTTCCGTATCATAGAATTAGCTCTGTCAAGCAGCCCTAAGGGCTCTGTAGCCTCACAGCGGAAGCCCCAACTCTTTACAGAGTCTCACGGCAGAAGCCTCAACTCTTTACTTCTCTTTACAGTGAGAAAAGGGGAGACGTCCTAGGGCAGATGTCCCTAGTTTTCAAACACTGATTTAAAATTGTTCAATACAATAACATGTTGCAAAACTACTGGCTAAATTCCAGAAAAAAAAGAAAATTACTTTTGTGAGAAGCAGAACTTTCAACTCCATCTCCCAACTAAGGAGATTTTGATTGCTTCTAAGTTTGAAAACAACCAAGTGGGATATCAGAGAAGTGCCATTTACACTCTGAAGCCTATACCTCTTTTAGGTGCCTAAATCCTTCATGTAAGTCAAGTTCACATGAAGAGCTATATGAGGTTCACTCACTGTGAGAAAGCTATTCTAGTCTGGTTTTGCCATGGAGACAAACCACAGTACTTCCTTCAGCATTGTCACGATTCTCATAAGAGAAATTGTGTGGATAAATTAAGGGAAGAAATGTCCTGCTATCTAGCAAAGCAAGTGACTAAATCCAGACATCATTTTTCCGACTTTTGTTACATGCACCTTTCTCCCGTGGACCTGTTTTACCGTTTTTCTGCCTTCACTTGGAAACATGTTAGTGGAACTTCCTTAGGAACTCAGGGATTACATGTTTTGTGAGCACTTACTTTTCTAATAAAAAAGCAGAGTCTTTAATTCAGAGCTGTAATAATCCTATTTATTCTTCTTGTATTTTAAAACATCTTATTTAGTTCATAAAAGATAATGAGATAATTGTTTAATTGGCACCCAATTACACAAGTTACTTGTAAGTGTGACACATTTTATACTTAAATGAGGAAAAATCCAGTCACTTTTGAGGCACGACTCAATTTAGCACTTTGGCTGATTGGCAGATTGAAGTCTTTGCCCGAGCCTTGGGTCTCTCATAACCCACTCAAACCACTTAACATAAGTTATTTTCTTCTATGCAAAACCAGGCTTCCTCATTTTATGAAACCTTTTGTGAGGGCTTAGTTATTACTCCTTCCCTATCTTCACTCTCCCATGTGGCACAGAGACTTCTAAAATTTGCACACCAGGTTAATGATTTTAATCCTGTCTTTCACAGGAAACTTGTAGAATGGAAGAATGTGAATGACTTTTCCTCAGATACTCCAGTTACAGAAGAATAACAGACTTACAAATCAAATCCTGTATGCTACGGAGGAATTGGGTATTTTCGTGTTTACTCAAAAAAAACCCAACTAGGCACAGCTGTGACCCACTCACTGGCATATGGGTTTATCTAACAAATATACATTTTTGGATAACACATATGGACATGGGATCTTGTTCTCAGATGCAGAACTGTGGGCTATTCCAAATGTCAAGACAAAACGTCGAATTTATCTATGGAGTTACTCCATCCAATGAGGAGCGAAGCCAGAGATTAATTTGATCTTTCCTGGACAAGGTATGACAGGAAACCCTTTAAGGAAGTTCAAGATTGGTGAAGAGTGAAATTATGTACTGACAAGACAAGATAAAGTGAAAGGAAAGCAAGACATTTGCTGTGCTGGTAGTTTAGACTGTGGATTTTTTGTGACATCTTCATGCTGAATTGACGCTTACGACAAGTACAACATAATTGTGCCTAAATCATTGCCTTAAATATCACCAAAGATAAAATATTGCTTTCCCCACAATTTCTTTGAAAAAGTTATACCTGCATGGGGAGTATTTTGTACTTGTGTTTAGAAATTTAAACTTATCACAATAAGGGTTTAATTTTCAAATTATTTGGGTAGTTATACCTGATCAGACTTTTCCCTATGCAAAATATATGGTTGCCAGCACTTTTGCAAAGAGGCTGTTTAGAAATCTTTTAAAGTACTAAAATTTATGACGAGCCAGAATTTTATAGGAGTGTCTCATTCACCACTCCCAGTGAAAACCGGCAATCTGGATATGCCAATATAATTTAAATTTTCTTCTCTACCACTTCACAGTATGGATTCAATATAAGATTTCTTTCCACCTCCCATTGGAAGCAACTGTTGTGCCTGGGAAGCTTCAAGCAAACTGTGGATACTTCCATATTCTAAATAAATAAATCATCATAATAACAATCATGTCCAGTCATCTGATGCAGTTGTACTGACTTGGCATACTCTGATTATTAAAGTACATTCAGCAGTCTGTTGTTTATTTTATCTGTAGGTAATGTTCAGAAATGGTAACATCCTACACAGCCAATATGGTCATTGAGGTGACTGTAGATGTCTTAGTAAAAGAAACCCGACACAAACCACATCAGCCCCAGTCCCTTTCAGCTGCCTGCTTTGCCCTAGCAATACCCTATTGCCTATTTCTGCTACCTGTTCAAAAATAAAAACACACACCTGAGAGTGAAAGAAAACAAAACTGACAAAACTGGTGTCCTGAATGTACAGACTTTCTGTAGTTTCTCTACATTTGTCTTGAAAAGCTTTATCTTACATCTTATTTAACAGAGTGTTACTGTGTGGAGTTAGCTAAACATTCCAGCAGGATCTAAATATCTAAGTTAAATTCAGCTGGATTTTAATGAAATCTTCTAATGAACTAATTGAAGTCAATATGACTTAAGTGATGTTCTGCTTTTAATAGCACAAGAACTCTACCTTGACTATACTGGGGTTAAGATTACATACCAAGAACATGTTAATTAGCAAGTGCTACACGGCAAGACAAATCTCCTGGAGTAGGAATTTTCTTCTTCGTTATTTGGCTTAATGCTGAGTAACATAGTGGCATGGCCTGTGCCTAAGGGTCTTAGGTGGTAAAATAGTAGGGAAAAAAGGTCATAATTTGATTTCAGTACTATATTTTTCGTAACAGCCATAATAATACTCCATTTTGTGAAAAGGTTTACAGCAAAGAAAAAGACCTCACTGCGGAAATGGATTGCAGGTGTTCTTCTCAACTAGCTTCACAGAAAACTGCAAACTTCCCAGATAAACTATAGCACTGCAAGGAAAGGTACACTTCAACTCCTCTCCAGTTCTTTTCAGATCATTGAGGTGGAATTGCGGTTTCTACAAGTGCCACAAGCTCTGCAATTTCATAATAACCTTACATTCTAAATCTAAATATAGGATTAATTACAATAAATTAATTTTATATATAAAGTTGTTAAGACTTGGCAGCTTTTTTTTTCTGCTCACATTTTATTTTAGTTTATGATGAATACTAAATGGATAGGTAAGACTCCACATCTAAATATACGGACAGCAGAAAATTATGCTTGTATACCTAGTCATTAAGCCATCAACTCTACTCAGTGTATACCTGTATAGAGATAATGACCTCTTTTAGGCATAAGCTAAACTGTAAGAACCGTAACTTTTCTTTTGATGTTTCAAAGTCTTGTATGTATATTTCTGTCTCTGTAACAACATTTAAAACTTTGTATGAAAGTGCTGTATAACATACAAAACAATTGCTCAGTAAGGATGAGTCTACATTAATATTGCAATCTCAGAAGAACAACTGTGAACGAAAACTTTCAAGCATTTCCATTTACTGCATTTAGGCTCATATTGTAGAGAGGTCCCAGAGCATGTCAACAAGATTCTCATATTTGGATGAAACTAAACTAGAAGATGCACTCCTGAAACATACCTAATTTGCTAGAGAGCATTCAGTGTACTGGAACAGAGTAGAAAAGCAAGGCTGGGGTAAAACTCAAGTCTCCAGACTCTTCCCTTTCTACCTCCACCATACGCATGCAGTGTGGATGTTGGGTCTTTATCCCCAAATTCAGCTTTTCAGATCCATTCATGCTGAGGCTGCAGTACCTTAATATAGCCACTATTTAGAAGACCAGAAATGAGATTTGCAAGTTCAGTTAACCCTTTCGTAATATTTTGTATGTCAGCTTCTGCAGATAATCTCTCAACATTTCAAGTACCTAATTTCCTACCTTTATGATCTTGAATTTATTATTTTTTGTACTTAATGCAATAAATTTGACAATCAGAAGGCTCAGTAAGATTTGGTAAGTAATCAGCATCAGACCAGGACTGCGTGCAAACATATTGTTATAGAAAACATCCTACTGGAATACATCATGATGAAAATAAAGTCAATTTAAAAAAAAAAAAAAAAAGACTCATGAAAATGTGGTAAAAAAATCGATATTATTTTAAGTATTTCTCTCCTTGTTTTTCTTAACTATCACAAATCAAACAGCTTTAAGAAAACAATGCTTAATAAACAAAATAAGTAAGTAAGATATTTGGGGATGTGTTGCTTTTACCTTCAGAACTACTGACATGCTAATATCCTCCTTGACCCTAAGGTGTAGCCTGATTTTAAAAGACAAGACCTGTATTGTACATTTACAACGTAGTGGAGCTTCCAGTGATGTTAAGGGATTACCTGATAAGGCAGTAGATAAGAGGGAAGCTAATTTACAAAGAAGTCGCTGCAAGAAGATTGTTAATAAATAGAAAGATGTACATTTCCTAATAATCTTTTCTAGCATTGTTAGGTTTAACTTGGAATTTTAGCACATAAAACACATCCATACAACATGTGTGACTTTGGGGTCTTCTTAATAGAACTTTAATTTTATTTCATGCAGGATTTTTCTTAAAATAAAGAAATGACAGAGTTATTTTGAAAACTAACAAGAAATACATTGTGCAAAAACTTCATAAGCAATCAAAACATATTCCTAATAATCATTCTGTTCTGTAACAGCACCACTTATCCGTTTGCGATCATAGAGCTCTCAGTGAGAGTGTTCTTACCTGGAGTTTGAAAATTAAGACGTCGCAGCTCCACTGGGTCTGTGGGATGGTGAGAGGGGACCTCTTTGTTGTTAGGTATGCTGCTCTTTCTAGAATCAGATTCAGCCCTCTTCCTGCGTGGAGAAAGTGAATACACATAAACATAAGATTGAGGTGTTAGCTTGCAAACAGTTTCCTGAGTGTTTAATCATTATATTCTAAAAGTAAGATGTTTATTTCTGAAAGAGTATTTGATCCAGGTAAAATAACTATGCATGGTGGGTAGGGCAGCTACAATTTGAAATGGCAAAATGAATCTAAATATAGTAATGTCAGACAGAAAAAAGAAAGAAAGAAAGAAAGAAAGAAAGAAAGAAAGAAAGAAAGAAGGAAAGAAAGAAAGAAAGAAAGAAAGAAAGAAAGAAAGAAAAAGAAAAATTGTGTATGCTTCACTTTCTCTGGAGAGAAGCAGAGTCCACGTGATGTAAAACATGGAGAACTATGTTGCATGCAGAATATCTACCACTCTGCATTTTTTTCAGGAATCTGACAATTTAATGCTTTAATTTGAAGTGTAATCCTGCTCCACTAGTCCTCTGTGAGTTCCTGAATGAAAACGCAAACTGGTTGATATTCTTCATGTGAAATAAAATGAAGATGCAAACAGCAACAGAGTTACTTTGTGAAAACAGAATTGATATTATTTTAAGGTTTATGATAGCAAAATCTTTTCCAGGTGTCCAATATTTGCTCTAACATACTGCTGTTGTTGTTTTTTTTTTTCTCTTTTTTTTTCTAATTGACTCACAATGTGACAATGCTAAATCTGTTATTATTTCGCTGGGCTCCCATCTTAAAAAGTGCTACAATTGATTTCTTGCTGTTCTTGAAATGATGAACACCTGGTAGCATTCATGAAAGGTGCACACAGCAAGATTTCAAAGACTATGCAAAAGAGGCAAACAGCAACCTCATTGCAGGAATTATTTGAAAGTTACTAGTCCTATAATTTTAGGAGTCGGGAAGAGTGGGAAGTGTTTTGCTGTAAACGCATTCTATCTGTTCTCTGGTAAATACCTCAACACACATATTAACTTCTCTTTAGCGAAGCAAAGAAGATTTAAATCTGATTCTTCTGGTTTTACTCTTTTTTTTTTTAATTGTTATGGAGAAAGTCAGTTGAAATTCCTTTTTTGCTTTTGATTCTGACTATCTCAAACTCCTACCACATTTGCACAATGCCCTAGCATTCTTTCTTCTTAAATAAAGGTGTGTGATGCAGATTTCAAGAAGTACTTTTATCTGTGGTTCCTTCTCCTGAAGTCTAGAGATCAGTGGAATTGTCCAGAGACAAACTTAAGTTACCTTTTTTCCATTTACAAGTCAGTACTGGGCACCACAACTTCATATTAATCTATTAAAAACACTAAAATATCTTCTAATCATATGTCTGAATATTTTGAATACTTACAGGACAATAGAATGGCTTGTTATTTCTTATTACTCTCAAGATCATTCTGGCTTTTTTCTATTTTTCCAGACTATACAAGACATCAAAATTCTTTCAGATTATGGAATTATGGCTTTGAGACAGGTGGAAAAAAAAATCCATAAAAGACAAATGAGATTACCATATCATTTCCACCTGTAGAATTGTGAGTCAGCACTGTGTGTATGTGTATGGAGCATTCTGGAGATTTAGAGTGGCTAACCCTTCAACCACAACCATGCATTCCTTCAACAGCTTTGGTTATAGCAAAGAACCACTCTTTTAACTTAATTAAAACACAAATAAAACCATATGTAAATTGTATAGGTGTGCTGTCACTTGAAAATGTACCTCATGGAGACACAAAAAAAAGCAGTGAAACTTGGCTGCATATGTTACATTACTTTTCAGTGCTGTAAACAACACAACAAATCTTTCAGTTGCTGTCATATCAATAGATTACTGTCTACATTCACATAGATTGACAGACACTTTGTCTTAGATCATTATCATGATAACTGTTTTTTTCTTCTTTTCTGGATTAAATGAAGAGTGATTAGTTTTCACTTCTCACCTGTCAGGTTTACTGCTCCATTTTAATGCAGCAAAGAGGGGAGAAAAGGTGAAATGTTAGTTGACCAGCAGCAAACAGGGTAAGCATGACACCATGACATGTAAGACATGTTGATTTACAGTAAAGATAAAGCAAATTAAGAAATGACAGTTTGTAAAAAGATTTACTGATTGGGAATCATAGAATAAAAGAAGGACACAAAGCCAAATCCAAAGAAAATCTTCTTCTGCTGAAAAAAACCATCTCTTTTAGACATTATCTGCAAAGTAGTGCCACCTTAAATTTTAGCCAGGGAGATAATGGTATTTCATTTGAGCTATCAAAGTAATGTTAACATTACATTGACAAATGACATCTCACTAAGATATAGTTCCCTCTTACGTTCAAGAGAGAAGAGAGATGAGAGGAGAGAGGAGAAATGAAAGTGGAGGGCAGAGGAGAAAGGGAAGGAGAGAAAGGGAGAAGAAGAGGGAAAGAAAGGCAAGCAAAGAACAAGGTTAAAAATGGCAAGAAATTTTTAACAGTACACTGGAAAGTAAGGTAAACATCAGGTAAGCATAAATCTTTCTCCAGCGAAGTATTACACATTTAGATTTAGAAGGAACGTCACGTACTTGAGGTCTACAGTGTTCTATATAGATCTGTAGTGTTCTATGAAAGGGTGGAATTAGAGAACTTGTGATTTCTTAAAAACCAGGAGCAATAGCCACATAAATTCATATGTTGGGGAAAAAAAAAAAAAACAAAAACCAACCAAACAAAAAGGATGAAAAGATGCTTCTTGGGGACGTGCACTCTCTTCCTAGTTTTTCAGTTTCTGATATACACCAAATAATTTCTAGAGCTTTTTAACATTCACTGGGTTCTGAACTGGGTTCCTAACAATCTAAATCCCATGTAATTGAACAAGTATCACACATTCAAAAGCAAGTTGAGAGGATTTACTATAGATTTGCCTAAGCTGTAGGTTGCAGCATGGTAGTGCTTTACCAAAACCACCTTGAGATATAAATCATGACTCAAACAGCCATAAATGTTAGGCATTGTCTCTAGGGGAGACTTAGCCTGCAACATCTCTATATCTAGGTAAGTCTTTGCCTCTGTTTGAGATTTTGGATACAAATATTACTATGTTGTATATTTTACTCCATCTTTGAATCAGCAAAAAATTTATTTTCTTGAGGGCAAGAATATGACCAAAAAAAAAGTGGTGTTTGGTTAATTTACTTGGATCTCTAAATTTGATTGTTTAGATTTAAGTCCAACAGAATAAAGATCTACTTCAAAATAATTCCCTCTTTTCACTATGACTGCAGGGTGGTGTAAGGGCTGCAATGACAGAGGACACTGAACTGGTCACTGGCCAAGTCAGTTCTTTTTGCCAAGATGTCACCTCCAGAAAGACAAGAAATTCAACTGTAACTCAGGAAAAAATGTTTTTACTGGTGGACAGGTGAACACTGGAACAGCTTGGCCAGAGAGGTTGTGGTATTTCCATTCTTGGATATAATGAAACTTGCCAGTACATACCTCTGAGCAACCTGCTGTAGCTGGCCATGCTCTGAGCAAGGCTGGGACAGAAATGTGACCTTTGATTCTGTGAATCTGTGAGCTCTTCTGCACACGCTATATTAATCAGCCTCAATTGTGTTGGATATTATATTGCAGATATATCCGATGACAACAAAAGGTACTCTTCAGTATTTTTACCATTTTTCACTGCTAAATACTAAGCTCCAATGACTGTTTGGGTGTATTCTAATATGACCCCAAAATGTTTCTATGCAGTATCTTTCCTTTCAGATTTTAAGAAGAGTAAATGCAGAGGCAATAACCTTTATACAAACTGACCAACAAGTAATAACGGGGTCAAATATGCCCTCCTAGTCTTTTTGACAGTTAAATGTGCTTCACGCCAACCGATGCAACTTAGTCACACTATCTGTGACAGCTTCTGTTTTAAAGGAGAGCAAGAATTCTCCCCTTAAAATTATTCATTTTGAAACTGCAGTTATCCCTTCTCTATGATTGAAATTAAAATGTAGAAATAGTATTGTAAATCATTAAATTAGTGGGCTAAGTCAGCTCATAAAGGCTTTTATGGACAAAGGGAATTAAGCATAGTTGACCATTATTTGAGTTTCTACTCTTTGCATTGCAAAATACATGGTCATTTCCAAGTTTCCTTCCCATTCCACATCCTTCAACATCATCTTCCTCTTTTTAACATTTTTCATATGTGCTTTCATGTATTAGGCAGATATTCTCTATCCTTTGTTTTGTTCTCTCCCTATCCCACCCTTTGCACTTATGTCCCAATATATTCTAGAAATACTCTTGTAACATTTCCTGTATCCAGTAAAATTTCTTATTTTCCTACTTTTTATTGCATATTTTTACTAAGTCCAATTCCTGTAGCCACAGTAATTCCCTTTAACAGAGTTAACTCATAAATTAAATTTCACTGTTTCTCAAAGCATTATGCTAAATACCCACACTGTCTTGTCTAGTTATTGCTGTTCTACAGAGAGTAAAGATATCAAACTCTAGCTGTTAGCTTGCATCCAGGTTGCAAACTCTAGAAAACAAATATCCAATTATACATTACTTTTTTTAAAGAAATGAAAAGTTCACAGAGGAACGTAGACTAGTAAAACTGCAGTCATAATTTCTCAGAGGTAATTTACAAAATCAATGCAGTTTAAAAATTTCCAGCTTACAGCTGGAAATAGAAAAATAAATAAATACATATGGACATTTGCCTGAACAGTCCTAGTACCAGCAGTAAATAACAGATGGAAAATGTGTCCCCCATTTTCAGTGAATGACAATCTCTTCACATTGCTGATGAACAAATTTACCTGCTTATTTGTGGAATATGCCTGTAATTTTTTTTTGGTAATGAACTGAAGATTGTAATTATGGCTCCGTAAATGTAATCAATATTTCCAGAAGCAGTTACACATCTGCTTTATATGTCATTGTTTGCATTTGTTTTGTAGTATGAGAGTTTTACTTTTAATACTCAAAAATAAGCAGAAGAAAGGAGTATTCCACTTTTAGCACATCTCTAATGACCAGTTTTTGAAGTGACAGACAGACACAAACAGAGGTTCACTGGTTGCTAATCAATTAGATTGGCTGAGACAGTAGGCACTAATAGAAACCTTCAGGAGACCTAATACCTGCAAGCAATAGACCATGTATTATGCTGCTGTATGATTACAGCCCTAAAGAACTTTCTATAAATGTGTATCTGTTTGGAATCCAAAGCTAAGGTTTACCCTGGACTGTTTTTTTAATGCTGAACAGAGAATTCTCTTTCCAAGGAGAATTTAAACATCTATATGCAGGTGATAGCATCATAGCCATTAGTTTTGGAAGACATACTCCATTTGATGAAATTGTCCCTAGTGTGCCCCATCCCTGACAAGGTCACAGCATCTTTATACTATTTCCCAATTATACCTTATCAGTATATTTCAAACATTTTAAAATAAACTTTGTGTGTTTGACTCCGGTTTTGATTTAGCATCTTGACCCCTGTGAACTCATTTACACTATAAAAGGCTGCTATGTATAAATTAGGCATCATACACAGTTTTCGTCCAGTATGTTGTAAGGCAGAGGAAAGTCCTTTGTGTAATAGCAAACCTACATCTGTGTCATAGACAGCGAAAAAAGAATAAGTGAAGTTTGATCTCATTGCAAGATTAGTAGAAAACAGCTACTGATGTTTCTTTCATCTCTCAGTTCAGAGCTTCAAATTCACATAGATACGCTGCCAAATTGAGGCCAACTGTCAAAAGTAAAAACTCATATTACTTGAGTGGAGATGAAAACCACATTTAACATCAAGCTGAATGTAACCCCTAATGTATCACTATTATACATTGAAAAATAAGTTTAAAAAAGTCAAATGTGTGAATTTCATACATATTTCTATGCAAGCATATATTTTCTTCATAAATGTATGCAAAGTGGAAAAAACATTTAAATGCAGAAATGTTAATAGAGTTTCATCAACAGGAAAATGTACCCACATACCTGTAATTATTGGAAACTTTCAGTCAATCTACTAAAATTTCTGCAGTATTCTGGAAATGATTAATAAATCTGGAAATATCCCAAAGCAATGACATTTACTACTGTAGTCCAAAAAATATAGTGTGGAACAGTATTATAAAATGGCCAATATCTCAGAAAGTTATACACCTGGTAGGAAAACTAAAAGGTAAACTTACCTTTTATAAAGAAGTATAGCAATAACAATACAGATGATAAATACCACTGCAAGAACTGGGCCAACAACCCAGATCAAGCCTTCTTCCTCATCTGTAATTGGTTGGGGATCAAGATCCATGGACACAACAGGATCAGAATATGGGCTGGTTGCATACATGGTCTACACAAATAAAATAAATCTTACTTAACGATAAAGCAGTGAATTTAAAATATTGTCTATCCTGGATCTGAAATAAATCTATACAAGATAATAAAGCAGTGAACATAGCAATGTAAAAATGATATTTTTCTTCAAGTCAGTCAGTATATAAACTTGCAAACTGAAAAGTATGTTTTTATTACTATCTTTATTTTGTGCTCCACATATTAGCAGTGATCTGCAGTCAAATAAGGTAACACATTCCTTCACAGAACACTTTGCAATTTACGCAGAGAATGAGAAAACATAATATTAGGGAAATGAGGAAAAAACCCCATTGGTTACTCATTTTTGGGTTTTGTTTTAGTTTCATATTGGCTATGAAAGGATAGTTCTGAAAAAATGAGAGTACTATAAGTAGAAATAAAAGGTACTGGATGTAAGAGGTTCCTGGAAAAGGGCCCTATGGAAATAGTAAGGTGTACTACTAGGTGATCAGTCAAAAAATGTCAGAGTGTTCTTACAGAATATGGAGACAACTTGATTTTAAGTCTGAAAAACAGGGGAAGCCACTATAGAATATGAAGGGCAGCTAAATACTCAAAGTTTTTCCAAGGGATGGAACTAGAATTATGACCCAGCAGAGGCCATTGCAAATCTTTGCCTTACTGGATGGTGTAAAGCCAGCTGGCCTAGGGTAACACCTGTGACTAGAAAATAGTAACTTCCTTTTTCATTCTGGCCTGACCTGAGATGTCTGATCTATGGCTGAGTGCAAAGTTAAAATTACAGACAGGAGAGTCTGAGGAGCCAGCCTGCTGAAATTGGATCATGTAAAGAACTCTTAATTACATTAAAGTCAGAAGTGAAGAATGGTTTTTACTTATTTCTTGTCTTTGCTGGAGAGTCTCCACCAGCACTAAACTAGGATTTGAACTACAGCTCTTGCAAAGGACTTAAAAACTTGATTCAGCAGTAGGTCAGGAATGCCAGCTAAGATATAATAAGACAACGAGGAGAACAGATTAGTTTTCATTTACCATGTTTGCACTATGTTCTGAAAGATGCCTGAAGCCAGGACAAGTGTTATCAAAGAAGACATGGGTTTTTTACCCTTCATTTGGCCTTGTTTTGGGCTCTGGGCTATGACAGTTTCTAGGCTTAAGGTTAGAGAAAGGATGAGGACAGGCAAAGCTGAGGCACTTAAACTAGCTGATACTGAGCTAGTACCCATGCCAACGATGTTCAGTTATGTTATGTTCTGTTACTAAACCTGGCACCAAACATTTTAAAAAGTCTGTGATTGCTGTTTAGAAACTGGGGAGTCTCCTTGTTCCATTCCTGAAATACTGAGCAGACTGCAGGTTTTTTTCCAGCTTCAGCATTCTCAAAAGATTGAAAAAAGTCCATTGCTACAATAAAACAAAAATCTTTGTATTTAGCCTCTTCCTTCAGAGCAGGCAGAAAAAAATGCCTGGAAAGGAATACAGAGTGATAACATTATGAGTACTTACTACCTGTTCTCCAATAAATAGGGTTTTGCTTTTAATTTTCAACCTACCTGTATTAATGACTAATTTATACTCATTCATTATTTTGCCAAAATTATCTATTGTTTTCGTTCTTTCTCTTGATGTTTATCATATATAAACTGTAATCACAAACTCTTTCAGTTTCCATTTTACAAATTCAGATCTGCCCACGCCCTCTTGTAAAGCAAGTTCTCTATTCTCCCAGTCAACAGAGAAATGTTGTGCTCTCTAAAGAAGAAACCTTATGTAAAAAGTATTTTGAATATTGGGAAAAAGACCCCTTGCAAGTTAGAACTCACACACCAGTAGGATCTATAGTCCTAGAAGAAAACCAGCTACATTGCGAGCAGATACACTGGAGCACTGGGACTTGAAGCTCACTCACACTTACAAACTCTTCCCTCTCATGCTACTTAATCATGCAGATGTTTCAGGTGGCATGATAAACTGGGTATTGTCCATATTGTAAGTTTCATAATGCCTTTTGAAATCTTCAACAGTAGGCTCCTGGACATATTTTGCCATACCAGCCTTTTCAGCTGTAAATTTACAACCCTATTTATTCCTGCTTTTTCATCCTAAATTCTCTCTAACAAAGTAACAACCTGAGGGTTATATAAAATGACCAATGATTTAATTAATGTAGAAAAATAAATAAGAAATGGTACTTCATATAGAAAAGATAAACTTTAGTACAGGTAGTTTCTGACACACAGATTTTTGGCCATCTAATCTTATAGCCAAAAGCTCTCTACTTTCTCCAGTTTGAACCTTTCTGATGCAGCACCTTCAGAATTCCCTGACTGCACAGCCCCTGTCCAAAAGTGAAAGGTGAATTTTTGATTTGTGTTAGAGCTTCCATGAGGCACTTAATTTCTTTTCAAATGAAGTTATATATCCAAAAGTATTCAAATTGTAACTACTTCCTCATTGTGTTTAAGTAGGCAAATTCTGTTCACACCAAGAAAGCAAATATAAGGTTACACACTGGAAGCATTTGACTAGAAATTTAGATTATTGGTGTAGTAGTTTCAAGTGTTTGAGCCAGCAAATGTACCTGTCAGGTTTAGGTACCAATTAGAAAGATACCACACAGTCCTATTTCTGTCTTTTTCTTTCTTTTTTTTTTTTTTTTTACTATAGTACATGCAGTGGATTAACTCAAGCATAAAGGGACATAACTAGAAGATGAATTACATAAGGAGGAATGACAGCTCATTATTTAGCTCATGTTAGGAGTTTTCTGTATTACTGAATTATTTTCTAACTTTCTAACAATTCACTGATAAAGTTGTTAGGGAATGACTGTAACTAAAGAGGCTAGCTGTGCATATCTCTGATACAATGAATCTTTCCAAGAATCCTGCGAATCCAACACCATTATTCAATGGTAGTATTAAGGCAAGAGAGGAACTCTTTTTCAAATACATTGAGAAAGATGTTGCTGTGAAGTTCATGCCTCAGAACCTGAGTCAATGATCTCAAACAGCAGAGCACTTAATTTGCAAAGGATCACAACACACTAATAAAAGGTGATCCTTACGTTTCAGTTACACAAAAAAGTAACACATAATAATACATGTAAAATAGAAAAGTTCAAGGAATTAATTGGAAGTAAGCAAAGCAACACTCACTTTAGAGATATTCTGACATATATTGTGAAAAAATAGCTTTTAAGAAGTGGAATAAGCATTGAAAAAATGTTTTCATGACTCTGGAAAGGTAATGTTGGGATTGAAAAATATAACTAACTTACAGATTCTGAGTGCTCCATTACAGCCAACACAAAGAAGACATATTCTTGACCGCTCTGCAGTTGCTTATTCTCAAAGCCACCATAATGCTTCTTATCCCCCAATGTGAACTCTGTCGGAAGAACTTCGAAGTGAGCTGCAATATATGGCTTTAATTCAACTTCTCTCCCAAGACGAATGCTTCTGCGTTTCCTAGCTATCTCCTTAAGCAGCTTTATAATGAAGGAAGGGGAAAAAGAGAGAGAGAGAGAGACAAACAAGAACAGAAAGATAACTGTAAACAATTGTAATGTAACTTATTGACAATGTAATGAGAAAATTTAATGCATGACCAGGAACTACAAAAATACAATTTATCACCATTTCATAGGGCCTATCAGCATCACTAAATCAGTTCTTCCAAAATCTTCCAATTTATTGTCATCCTTGTTAAGATCCTATGTAGAAATTGCACTGCCCAGACTACAAACATAAAACAATTAGATCAGTTTTCAGTTGTCTGATATTGCTGTCTCTTGGAGAGGGGGTGAAGGGGAGGGAACCTAATAAAGCAATATAACTTCTCTGAGGACATATATATATACACACATCATATTACAAGTCATATATATATGTGTGTGTATATATCTATATGACGTCAGTTATAGAATAGGATTAATTATGTTGGACAAGACCCTTAAGAACATGAAGTCCAACCTTTAACCTAATACCGCCAAGTCCATCACTAAACCATGTCCCTAAGTACCATGTCTACACATATTTTAAATACCTCCATGGATGGTGTCTCCAGCACTTCCCTGGGCAGCCTGTTCCAATGCTTGACAGCCCTTTCAGTGTAAAAATTTTTCCTAATATCCAATCTGAACCTCCACTGGCACAACTTGAGGCTCTTTCATTTTGTCCTATTGCTTGTTACCTGGGAGAAGAGACAGACCCCTACGTCGCTACAACCTCCTTTCAGGTAGTTGTAGAGAGCTATAAGGTTTCCTTTCAGCCTCTTTTTATCCAGGCTAAACAACTCCAGTTCCCTCAGCTGCTCCTCATAAGACTTATTTTCTAGACCCCTCCCCAGCTTCATTGCCATTCTTTGGACACGCTCCAACACCTCAATGTCTTTCTTGTAGTGGGCGGCCCAAAACTGAACAGAGTATTTGAGATGCAGCCTCACAAGTGCTGAGTTCAAAAGGACAATCACTCCCCTAATGCATAATAGTATCTTCTCCCTTCCCATGAATATTAAAGGTACTTTCTTATCTCCTGTTTGATACAACACGAATTTGTAAGTCATATGATGTAATCATTTAAAAACAAGAATAAAAAATACAAAACTGAAAAAAAAATCCCAATTTTTGAAAATAAATTTATATGAACTATTTTTAACATTTTTTTTTTTTATGGTAACTCTGGAATACAAACAACTCAATACTAAGTGGCTATTTATAGTTTTTTGTTTTTTTTTTTTCCTTCTCTCTAACATACCAAGCACTCTGGCCATGTTAAAGTCCTGAACATCTCAGGGAAAAGAGTGCCTTCCAATGTATTTCACAAACGATAAATGAAGTGCAGAAGAGTTTATAGGATTGATCTGTAAACATATCTTTCATCTCAAACCTGAAATTGACTGCCACTTCATTTGTTCAAAAGCACCAAAAGTTGTGTTCTTCATGGTTTGTACACCACTACATGATAGACTGATGATAGGGATCAATAACGGAACTATGAATCCTAAGACAACTTTTCTGCTGCTAGACTACAAAATACTATCTACCACCCTATCATACACAACCCACACTTCAAATCTTAACTGCCTAATTTGACTTTCAAAATGTCACTTTTCCTTGTTTCATAAAATAATTCTTCTGATGATCACAGCTAAAATTTACATCAGCACCTTTACGACAGAATTAGATGCTAGGCTCAAACTTGTAAAACATATAACTATTAAAGGAACTTAAGCTCTGCTGGTATAATCCATTGATGAATAATTTATTAAATCAGACAAATGATTATCAATATTTTTTATCACTTTAGATATACTGGCATTCAACAAATACTAATCTGATTTGATTACAAGGAGCCTTGGCTGATGAGTGATGGCTTCTAAGGCCTCTTTACGGTTCTCTTTGCTTTTCACTTATGAAACTTATTCAATGTCTCTGACTGCAATCAGAAGTTTTTCCAAGGTCACACAGTTGTTTTAGGCTTTTCAGCACACAAACAGAGCCAAAACCATAGATTAGCACAAACTTCTTGGTTAGGAGGAGGAGAGAAATCTCCAGAGCTAGATAGAAATCAATAAAAAAAAGAGATTAAAATCTAATATTCACTATATATTTTCCTTTTAAAGAAAATGTTTAGTCAGGGAAACTCTCTCTTGCTTCAGCCTCTTCTTCAGTGTTAGGCCTCATCTTAGCTATCACATCTTCTTGCCTTCCTCACATGAGATCTTGTATTTTGTAATTACACAATTAACAATTCCTATGCATGTAAAACAATCTGCTATTCACTCTGCTACTGAGACAGAAGCTTTTAATACTGATTACTTTAACATCCCTTCTCATTGAAGTGGAGACTTCAAACACAGGCTATAGACAGACATGGAAGCAACCTGTACTACTTGGATCCAAACTTGACAGCATTTGGATGTTACCCCTTCAAAGATCTACTCAGTCAACTGCTTTCCAGCTCTAAGGCTGAGTCTGTTCTCTGTTGCAGAGATTTTGGATTCATTTAACTCTATCAATTTCCTTGCTCCAACACTGTTACACTGCAACGGATCCCCTAAGCAAAAAAGAACTGGTCACAATTTGAGACTAGAAATCATTATTCATTACTCAAGGACTTTACTACAATCAGCAGTCCATATTTGTCTTTTATTCTGTCTAAACAGGTTAATGAGCAGCCAGAGTAAATTTGAATGGTATAAAAATGAGGGCAGTAGAGGACTGTAATATTAAGATGATTTCCATTTAGTTGCTTTATTGAAGGTGACTCTCACATCTGTTGGTAGCTTCCTCTGCCCTGGGTAGAGTTATTGAGGGCAGAACATGAGGCAGAGACTAATCAAAGATTTTTCCAGGTTGCATCAGGCCTTATAGGATCTGCTGAGGGAAGCACTCTGTGAAAAGTTTGTATCTATATGAAGCCATCTTTTTTAAAAATAAGAACAGCTATGCAGAGGGCTGAGCACTGACTCTTCTAAGTCTGCTGAAACACAAAGGCAGACAGTCCAGTATTGCAGTACAAGGAGAGGTACGCGGCTTGAGCCATCCCTGAAGATGACTGGTATTTTCATTTATGGATACAGTTTCCATGGGAATTAAAACTTATTTGTGTGGCTACCTCAAATAAATTCTTTATCGTATGTTTCCAGATTACTCCAAATTTACAATTTAGATTTTAAATAACTCCTACTAAAATGTCAAGATACTGCAAGAGCACTGCAATCAAAATTAGACTGAGATTGAAAGGGGGAAAAATGTTTGATCTGAATTATTTCTTGCATTTAAATTAGTAACATAAAATGCATATATTTAACAGACAGGAATGCTAAACTACTACATTACACTGGGTGAAGTGATCAGAAACTGAGTTTTGGCTATGAATGCTAAAAGTTAATTAGCCTGACAAAATGTGTTCAACTTTTTCAAAGGTGGTTATTTATCAGCTAAGGTTAGCAAAATTTAGGTGGGTTTGTGTATAGATAAAAATTTCGTCTGTGACATTGATTACACATGACTGAGTAGACCTTAGGTGAACCTCTGGCCTCATTCATGTTTCATATATAAATGGGGTTGTTGCCAAATATCATTACTTGCTCATGTATCTCCTGTTGTACTTCATACCAGGATTGCAATAAAAGTGCTGAATTAAGACTTAATATAGCAGCTTTTATTTAGGTTTTATTGCTTACAAATCTATAGTAAAGTCATTCTATTAGGTAACATTTACTGCAAATCATAATAGTTCATTTATATTTCATTTATTTGCATAAAAGATCTATTTAGAGTCACTAGATCTCATGACATTCAAAATAAAATGAAATTCTGAGTTAAAAAAAGATTGTATCTCTAATAACTATTACTTTCAGATACATAATATCTAGTCCATTGTCTGCTCTTTTAAGATGCTACATCTCTCTTTGTTTCTTTCAGAATTGAGATTCAAGGAACCAGGAAGAATAGGTAGATACAATAGGGCTGGAGAGTTTTTTTGAGTGGTCAGTTATGCACTGTTACCACTCCAGAGTAGTGTTTTCAGCAAATACCCTTCTTCTGACAATCTAAGCAAAGTAGTCAGGATATATTTCTTTGGAAGATCTATCTTTTCCAAATTTATTTATTGTGCCGCTGCTTTCACACGTTTGTCAGGAATAGTACACATAATAACAACCTTGCACACCTTTTTTAAAGCTGGAAGTAAAACAGTTTTTTAAGTAACAGAAACTGGATGAATTAGCATGAAATACAGTTGCTGCCTGTTTTGATTTTTTTTTCCCTACTCAGTACTTACTATATGTATTGGTGGCAATTGTAAAAGATATATCAAGGGTTTCAGTTTTTCATCAGAAATAATTTTCATTTTCCAGTCAATGCATATCTTATTTCTTCCACCATTAATTCTACAATGTGGTCTCAATTATATCCATAGAAGTGGGCAACAACCCATCCTGACGCAAATATTTCTGAATTAATAAATGCTCTTTATCAATCTGTTATACAGATTAATGCACCACAACTTGCAAGATGATTAAAATGACCCTTTGTTATGGGAATCAGCAGGACCCGAAGAATTTAATTGCCAAAAAGTTCAATGTCATCTGGCACCTGTCCTTTAATCTGTTAATGCTGCTGAATGTGACTACAGTCTTTGTATGTTAAAAGTGGGTGGTAATATTAAATCAGGTTTCCATTACTGTATGGATCTTGCTGTCAGAGTTTTATGGTTTAACCGTACTTTGTCACCTAGGACTATGATCATGAGGCATTTACAATCCAAGTTCTTTTAAAGGGAAGAAGTTAATAGATCAAAGCAAGTCATTGCTGCAATTGAATCACATGAGATGATCACATAAATGAAACTGGTCAAGAGGAAACACAGGCTTCAAACAGTCAGTCAGCAGTAATGAAAAACATGCCTTCTTTTGAACAGTTGTTTTTAATCTTCTGATTAAGGATTCTCCTGTTGCTGTACATATTCTTCATTGCCTTTTGTGATCAGAAAACATACTAAAGACTGAAAGACCATTGTTTATATTTTGAAAGCTTTCTACAGCAGTGTTAGTTTGGTGAAGATCTTAATTTTCCTTAAATTTTGGTGCAATCATTAAAATTGATATCCATTTTGTCAATGGGATAAGGAAAAAACAGCCTTGTGATTGCTTGCAGATGATTATCAGTTCCCACTGTTCGTACGATGGGGAAGCATATAGTGGAGGCATCTCTGTAACATAAACCTCTTGCATCCACCAAAAGAAAATGAAAAAATATATGCAATCTAGCCAAAAGATCACAAAATCAGGAATGAAGAAACTGACTTTGATCTCTGGTCTTTGAATTGCAGGGATATTACGTGTACAAATTACCACAGCATCTGAATGAGATCTATAATGCCAGTCAGATACAAGAACAGCAATAATAACACCGCCACCTCTCTTTCGTACAGGGCTTTCATATGGGTCTCTCGAAGAACTTTACAATGATAAATATTAGTATTATACCAAATTTACAGATTGAAAGAAGAAAGAAAAGTTTGCATGAGCTACATTGCCCTTCAGTAAAACAGAAGGCAGTACTGAGTGCTGACATTATACTTCCTGGAATTATATCAGTAACAAGATTATTTGATTTCTAGTATTACTGGGCTTATTCCTAAAATTAAAGTACTTCCACTCTTTGTGTTAATGTCATTTATAGTGTTGAATGATGACATAATGTTGCTCTTTCCTATTTCAATCATTTATTTCTGAGCAAAAACTGACAGTAGAACGGAGACTATTGTGAAAGTTCTCTAACCAGAAGCATTACAGTATGTGAGAACCACGTAAAAACACCACAAGAAGGTCAAATGTTAAACTGCAGTGCAAATTGCCATTTAGCATTTGTTACAGACTTGGTAAATACCCCACTAATGAACCAGACCTTTATTAGAGTTCATATCATTGGTGATTACGCTTTTGCTGACAACCCATTTCACCTCCTGCACTTCAGCATTATGCTTTACTATAAGAAAAGAATAAAGTATTAATGCCAACAAAGATCAGACACTTTGTGTGCTTTATTGCAACTTAATGTCTTTATTGTCTTCTAATTTAAGTAATTTGAACTTTTGTTTCAGTCCCCACTGGCTAATTCAAATACAAATATAAAATATCCTGACAAGCAAAGCTTCTAAAACCGGTGAGTTAATCACATACCATTAATAAGATTTTTTCTTTAGTAAAGAAGAAGATGACAACAAAAACATACAATACCTCATCTAGTTCCATTTCATCTGGACTCTCCCAAGGTTTGATAAATTTTCCACGAGACCTCTTCAAAGGCACAATAACTATGTAATAACCTCTGTAAAGGAAACAGTTGGACAAAAGTGAAATTGAAGAAAAGTGATTAGATAAATTGGTGGAGTAGGTGTCTGTTCAGAGGAACTTGAGAGAACAGCGGTATGTTGAGAGCAAACTTTTGCATTTTATTATGCTACTGAAGTCTTCCAAACATGGTTGTAAAGATTCACGCTCTTTAAACTACCTCCAGTGTAAACCATTTGACAAACAAATGGCACTAATTACCTGTCCTTTCACAGAATCACAGATCACTTTTCATGTAAACATATAAATATGTATAAGAAACTTTAATTACAATGTTCAAAAATGCCTACATATTTGACTGCAGTTTATTATTTCAGTTGAAATACAAGAGCCATGGGATACTTGTGACTTGCCACCATCACACTGGGAAAAATTCCCAAACCTCTAAATTGAAATGTATTACCATATATTTAAATCTCAATTATCACCCCATCTTCCCCTATTTTCACGTATAATCAGAATAGTAGGTTAACATAATGTGTTTGTTGATGCCAATACTATTATACATAGAAAATAAAGAAGACATAGCATACACTCCACCCACACACTCTTTACTTTTGAGTTTCAATCACCATCAGTTTTATCTACTTAAGTATTCTGTTCACAGTCATAGACAAGAGAGCTTGATGCATGCTCTTTTTACAGCTAGGATTTGCAAATTACATATATCAGTTTTCCTCAGAAACATTTTCCTGAAAATATCTGCCTCCTACCCCCCATGGAGACTAGTAAATTATACTTTCTCGTATAATAGAGCTATGGCACTTTCCTTGTTTCCTTCACAAAGCCTGGATACATGTCAGGCAGATCCATAATTTCATATTAGTGTGAGGAAAGAAGCAGAAGAATCACAACAGCAGGACATCTAGGATGGTATAATATACATCTTCTTGATAAACACACTTGTCAAAAAGTCAAGCACTCTCCATTTCAAAAGAGAGAGCAAGAAGCTGCTCTCCTTTGTTTCTAGTAACAACAGAGCTTATTAAGAAGGTGTCTCCAGCTATCCATTATGGAAGATAATTTTAGTGTCTTATGGACCATCTTCTCTTTCAGTCTGCCATTTTTTGCAGCCTATTCAATCTTCTGCAGCATTGACTATTCATTTTACTCACACAATGCAGTTGTAAAACCTAAAGTAATTAACGAAAAGAGAGTCTACAGAAAAGGACTTGCTTTACAATTGATCCAAAACTATCTCAGTCTAAACTCACTCTGTAAACTATCTTTCTTCCATACCAGTTAATATCATTTGTCTACTTCAATATTCTCTTCTTAATTAAAGGTCCTTCCCATAAAAGAATTGTATCAAAACTCTGGATTTTTACCTACGGTAGTAAATGCACATATTTATTCATTCTTTTGTTAAGAAATTTGAGAAATTTCTCTGTGGAAACCCTGAGCTCCAACAGGAAGTGCTGGAAACCAGAAATGTTGGCCACAAGTTTTTAACTGCTGCTCACTTGCTCTACTCCAGTATTTAAAAAAAAAATCTGCAGCGTGCATTACTATAGTAACAATATGATAAATCATATCCTTTTACACTGATGTTCTTAGTCAAAACTAGTAAAGCTGGTTGAACCTAGATTTTAAACCTGAGTATGTATTTTTAAAATTCTTTGGTTACTTGCATAACAAATCCTAGTGAATGCTGATTTATCCATGAATACAACAACTACAACCTACATACCTTTTCTTGAACAGATGCCTGAGAATAAAGACAAAAAACCGATTGAGAATTGGCCCCTATGTCTTTCAGACATGAAAGATACATCTTCTGGATGAACTGCACAGCAGTCTTTTATTTATCCATTTTTTTTCTGCTTAATTTTTTTTCTTTTTTATGATAACAAAGTGTTCATACTTTTTTTTTTTTTTTTTAATCAAGGAACATCCAGCATGCAAATGTTACTTTCACACTCTTTCACACTTTCTTCCTGTGTGCCTCCCACTCATGACTTTGATCATCCACTAAGACTTTCAGCACATACAGAGTATTTTAAAGCTGAAAGCACAAAGACATCAACAGCAAGCGGAAAAATGAGACCGTTCACATAAATATACAGTGCTGCAAATGGTAAAGGACAATAAAGTTCTGTTATTTCTAGCTAACTCCAGAAAATACAGCATCTCTTGAAAAAAATCTTTTATTATTTGCTTTATTATTTTCTTGTTTGATTTGAGGAGCTTTTTTGTGGGGGGAAGGGTGAGAAATGGGGGGTTTGCTTGGATATTGCTTGAACTACTAAGTATTACAAAGACCGAAGACTTCCATAAAACTCTTTTTTTATCTAAGACTTTGCAAAGATGGAAGAGATTCAGAAAAATATGAACTGTCCTTTACACATAAAAATTGCTTCAGATTAGCCCCAAATACTACAGGAAAATGAAGAATTTGCTAGCTTGAGATGACTCCAGCAAAAGAGATCCATTTTACCTAGCAAAAGGCGAGCTCTGTTCTAATTCATACATGCATCACACATTGAAATAATGAAAATTACTTCTACCATCTTTAATAAATTATAAATGCTCTTATAACACTACCTTCAATCCCATTACTATTTACCTGTAATTCATTAGAGCAAACCATTAACTGTTTCACCTTTTGTGTAATTCTTATTATTGAAACATTCTGTGTACAGTTCCTCATAGTAAGATAGAGACAATCATGAGCATATAGTGTACCCACAGAGGAACAGCAACTGTAAAAATGTCAACATAGCTATTACACAAAATTGTTCTTCCCATACAAAGACTATAACTGTAATAATCTTACTTATTCTAGCAAGCACCAGGTAAGCTTTTTCTGTTCAGTATTTAGTTGCTTTGTTATGCCTGCTTTCAAGGGTCAAGTCAATCTACTTTTTTTTTTTGTCGTTTTGTTTTTCTATCTCGAGCCCGATCACATCTTCTTAGGAAATAGATATAGAAGAAGGAAGTACATTATTTGCAAAACTGGCAGTTGGACCCCATAGGTTTAACATACCTGTCCTGATGCCACTTAGCCTCTTTCTCATTTTTATACTACTTAAAAGGAAGGGTATTGGCTCTTTTTTTCCACTCCCATCTTCTGCTATTGTTTGACCAGCTACCCTGCACCTTTTTCTCTCTATGAATGTTCTGCCTCATAAATCTTTTTTTACTCATTCCATCTTCAGTCTTCCTTAGCTGCATTTGTTACTGACCACATCTTACTCAATCTAATGATAATGGCTACATTTTTCAGTTTTTCATCCTTTTAATGTCTCAAAGTCATTTCCTTCTTGACCTCACCTGCCTCAAAATCTTCAGTCAGTAATGAAAAAGGGGAGCAGCTTTCTACAAAGCCATCAGTAAAAATTCACCAGGGAGAGGACAAGTTGGATCCCCAACAATATTTAATGCCTTGCTCATTTTCCTCCCCATTTCCTTTATATTACACATGGGAACTTTATAGACCAACAAGAATCACTATAAGCAGAGCAATAACACTTATTGATTGTAACATGCTTCATGTTTTCTTGGCAAATCTTTATTGTCTAACCTTTCTAATCCCTGCTGACCGTGTGCTGTCAGCTCTTTAGTCCTGTTTCTGCTGTTTAAATCTCCACAGCATCTTTTCCCCCAAAATTTAAGTAACCTCTATTAAATTCTCTGCCAAATTTTTGAGCAAAATCCCCTGGTTTCTTTCTGGGACCAGTGGAGAAAACCTGAGACTTTTCTTTTAATAAAAAACTTCAGAATTAATTCACTGAAATTAATGTAAGTGCAGTAACAATTGTCTAAAATTCCATGTAATTCTGGAATGACTGAGTCTGAGCACTTCAAGGTGTTCTGGAAGGGCAGCTACCCATTGATGGGTTATCCATTATTCTTGAGAGGATACACTGTTCAAAACACAACTGGCTTCCTTAATCCCTCTTTGCTACTTGAAATCAGTGATGAAACACAAAAGTACTCTGAGAAAAACGTACTGTCCAGTCTAAACCTCCTCTGGCACAGCTCTGAATCATTCCCACATGTCCTGTCACTGGATACTGGGGAGAAGATATCAGCATCTCCTTCTCCACTTCCCCTTTTCAGAAAGCTGTACAGAGCAATGAGGTCACCCCTCTGCTTCCTTTTCTCCAAATTAGACAAAACCAAAGTCCTTTCAACGTACACACCTTCCAGACCTTTCAGCAGCTTTGTTTCTCTCTGCTGGATGCATTCAAGCACCTTAACAACAGAATCTGGCATTTGTTCTTGTTAAATTTCATGCCACTGATGATTGTCCAATGCTCCAATCTAGATCCCTTTGCTATGCCTTTTGTCCCACAAGAGAGTCAACAGCACGTCTCAGTTTAGTATTGTCAAATATCAGTCCGATATTAGTCCAAATACTATTGCAGAGTGCTGGACTCTCTGTACCATTATCAAGAATAAATCCCTATTTATTCCACTACAGCTCTAGATTTTATTAAGAGTAAAAATAATCACCTTTCTGGAGATAAAAATAATGATAAGTCATTCATTCACTCACTTTATATTCTCATTTGAAGGTACTTCTGGAAGTTCCACAGTTATCATGCCATCTAAGTTGGTCTTTCCAATGAAGACTGGCTTCGTGCGAAGCACATCTGGTGCGGTCTTTGCTGTCACTCTGTGCTGAAGACCCCCAGCACTATTCCCTCTGTTCGTCAGCACAAATGAATATGATGTCTCTGGCTTCAAGTTAGTGATCAGCTTTTGAGTAGCACGTCCATCAACCTCCACTACCATTTTCCCATCATCATAAAGGATCTAAGTTAATATATAAATCGTAGGTGGTTTTGGTTAGGAAGAGAAGGCAACTGATACTGTCACACTGAATTCAGGAATGAACCTTAGCTATAAATTCAAAATGAAAGTTGCTGGGATTTCAGGCTGTAAGATAGTACTGAAATTCACTACTAAATTAAACTTCTCGCTTTCAGGGATAAAAAAAGAACTATATTAATTTAGAGCAGTGTAAGACCTCCTAAAATCCAATTCACTTATTCAAATTCAGTAGTTTTGGAACAGGGCATTTATATCAAAACATACTTGTAGTTAAAGGTACCTTGACTTTTTCATTCACACCTCTTATACAAAAAGGTTTTTGCAACATTTAGTTCATAAAATACTGCTCTTCACTTGCCACTGCCTGAGATGACACAAGTGACGAAGAATGATGTAGAAGAAATGCCAGCCAGACTTCAGGTTACACTGAGTCTCTTTATCTGGCTAATGTGGAGTAAGAGTTGTAACGCAAAAATGTGGTGTTGTTAATGTGAGGAGACAAAAACCAAAATGGTATTCAGTTGCAGTCACTACAGAAATGAAGAAAAAGAAGAAAATTACTCTTTTCTTTCACTGTTTTCTCTAAAATATAATAGCAATGAACTTCAAATTAGCAAAGTGTTCATACCATGCATAATAACCAGTATTAGCCTGACTTGGAAATACTGCCGCAACAGTGGAAAGCTCATCTTGCAAAACGACTGAATTTAACAGCTTGGGTCAATATTGCTAATTAGTTTGCATTCTTAAATGCAGAAATACCAAAAAAACCCACATGTTCAGTAAGCCACTTAACCAGGTGAAGGACATCCTCTAGTTTATGTGTTTTCTCTCATACAAATGGAAAGCGACTTACTTTGAAAGGCAAGGCTGAATTGTAATTTTCTGGAATTTCCCAGGACAGCAAAACAGAAGTCTTCATTACTGCTTTAACATGAAAATTTTTTGCAAACACTGCTGGAAAAAAAAACAGCAATGTATATAAACAACATCTTGGAGCTTAGATGTCATCATATTTCTACTGCTACTCAGGAGTATTAGCTTTCCATTTAGGTCAAAACCAAGAAGGATTCACTTCTCCTACCTGTTTGCCCATATTCAAATATCACATTTTAACCATTCTCACTCTTATCTAGTGACAACCCAACACGTACATTTTCCTTACCTGAAAGAATTGTGAAGATGTTAGCCAGAACTTGCTTGGCAAGGGACAACTGAATTCTAAGGCATCCAAAACATATTAAGATTTACATACTTTACCTTTAGTGTTTGATGAACCTATTTTTATGAATGGGCTGGTCAGTTTTATTTACAGCTTCAAAAACACTGATATCCAAAGACCGATACTCCTTTAAAGGTCAACGCCATAAGCAGACAAATCCTACCTTGATCCACGGGTAGTGTCCTGAACTGGACACTTGGACTATATGGACCAGGCCCTTTGCTTGTGTGGGCACGTACTTTTACATCATATGTGGTATCTGGTTTTAAGCCAGAAAGTGTCATAGTGGTATCAGCAGGAACAACTTGGAGTTCAACTGGCTGGTAAGCAACATTGATATCTCTGTACAAGATGGTATATTTGGTGATAATGCCATTTCTCTCTGCCAAGAGTGGCATCTGCCAAGTTAACTGAACTGATGTAGAAGTAGAGCTTTCCGAGTGGAGATTTTGGGGAAATCCACTGGGTACCTCTTCAGGAACAGAAATCTCTTTAACCATCTCCTCCCCAAAGCCCACTTTATTTCTAGCTGAGAGCCTGAAGACGTAAGAAGCTCCTTTGTGAATATCTGTGGCTGTGAAGTGATCTTCCTTCTCTGAGAACTCCATGGTCGTAAATGTATCCACGTCTTTGCGACCAAACTTCAGCCGATAACCCTGCAGCGGGCCAAAAGTGTCCACAGGAGGGTGCCACTGAATTAGAGCCGTGTTCATCTGTGTGTGGCTAATCACAAGTCGAGGTTTGCCTGGAACTGTAGCACAATGTTATTTAAAGATGATAAATACAAACAGAATTGCATGTACAATTCTTGAGGCTAGTTTTAGCAGGAATAGGGACAAATTTTCTCTTCCCTCACTCTTAGTTCCACAAATTACCATCTTATGGAAGAAATAATGTCTGCACTATAGTCATACAGTATAATGAACTACGATAGTAAAGCCATTTACTGTTTGTTGTCCTCTTCCCTTGACATTATTTCTAAATACAGAGAACATTCAGAGGTACAGAACTTAGGAACACGACTCAAGAAGTAAAACTTCAAACAGACATCTCATGAGTGGTTCTGTCTCACTTACAAATCCTTGCTTGTAATAAAAGAGTATTGTCATAAGCATTCATTAATTTAATCCAAGGCACATTTCTGCTATTCCTGTAAATGGAAAAATAATTAATGATAATAATAATATCAGTAGTAAAAATAATGGGAAAATTACAAATTTCTAGATGTGTCTAATGTTACTTTTGCCATTAATAGTTAAAATGTGGTAGAAGGGGAGTCAGATCAACCCTGTCATCAACTATCATTAGTACATATGATAGAACCCTATCATTCGACTTTCCATACACAAATTACCTCAAGCATGGGCTGTTTCAGCTTGTAGTGGTAGCACAGTTTGGAACTGAATTTCTTGGTTTTCCTGTACAACTGCGTATGATTTAGTTTCCAGCATGGTCTTGCTGCAATTGAACTGGATTTCTTTTGAAGAAGACTAAATTGGAAGCTCTTCTTAACGTGCATACCGGATACATTAAATCCTTAATTGGGATCTTTTGGTCCAAATTGATGATTTGTCTTTCACAGAAGTTCAGACTGTAAGTGTGGTGAGAATATTCAGTCTAGAGGCTTGAATAAGCCCAAATTGAGGGCTCATATGGTGTATGTTTTTGAAGTCCCAATATCAATTGCTCTCATTTACTGTCTATTTTCTTTATATATTTTTATTTATTAATTCTTATTTGTCTCTCTATATATTTAATTTATATTTTCATTAATATTTCTATTTCAAAATAGTCTGTTTCTATTACAATGACTTATTTGATAATGAAGCATATCCATAACTATTTAGAAATTTGGAGTTCATTGTGTACTAATGCCTGACAGGTCAAGAGACTAGAATAGCCTTGGGAGTAGTAGTGCCAAGATAACATAGTCTTCCGTGAAGACTAATTAGTTCCATCAGCATTCAAAGCCTTCCCATGTGAATGTAACTGCTGCACTGTGAGCTCTGGTTACTGTATTTAAACACTTCAATGGATTTTATTACTTATCTTCAGTTCTCAGGCACCCAGCAAATCAGATTCTTATTGTCAGAAATTCCAGCTACCATTCCATAATGAATTAGGAATAAAGAGGGAGAAATGGTATGGCTTGAAGAAAATTCTGCATTTAATAAGGTTTTTTCTCATTATATCCGTTGTAAGTTGTGACATTGCTTCTAATTGCCTAAGAATTATAGCTATTTTTTATATAATTTTTCCAAATATCCTTGCTTTTAAACGTCTAGTTCACCTGCAAGTATTATTCCCAGGAATCATGTCAGTTTTTTCCCATGCTTTCTGCTGCATAAAGAATATCTCTCCGACTAGTTCTGACTTTTCCTCATTGATTATTAGGAGCCTTTATGGAACAAAGAAAAGGCTGTGAAGGCCTTTTGCAGGCCAAATTTTTCTCTACATTGTAACTATTACTGAAACCAATGGAGCATATGAAAGAGAAGAAGAGTCCACACAAATAGAATAATACCTCCTTCACCTTTCTAGAGGAGAGACTGCTGGAAGACGTCACTAAATTATTTTTGTGATAAATTGCTTTTTTTTCTTGTGGCAGACCTCAAAGTTAGAACTAGTTTTTAACCTTTGTGGTAACTTCAGAGAAAGAAAGACAGAAATTACCACTTGCTCTTGATCAGAACAGGGGAACTAATTAAGCTTACTTATGATTTAAATGGTAAACAACAACAGTCACTCTTTTATTTTTAATATGGAGCCTGATTTTGCAAAGTGTTTGAACTTCCTTTTTGTTCACATGCAACTATTGATAGAGAAAGAAAATACTTTACTCTCTCTCTTTTTATTTCCAGATAGCTTTGTTAACATTTTCTTTTAGTGTGATCACTTGTGAATATTAGTCTTGTGGGACAAAAGGCAGGTTTTTGTGCAGTCCAATATACAGTAGTGTCATGGAATAGCTTTATCTAGAAACTTCTGATAATAACACCTGAATTTGCCATGAGCCTGAATGAGGTGAAATTGCCCATGAAAAAACATATTCTCTGATCTAGTGAAGTCTACCTCCATCACTACAGAGCAACATGTTCCTCACACACCCATTTGCAACAGTCATTACACCAAACAGTTGTAATGGTATGCTATAACTAGTAGAAGCTCGTGCAAACTGCCTTTGCCAAATCACCTGAAGTAATTTGTTTCTGTTAGCTTCTATACAGTACACCTCTGTCTTAATGTAAATTTTCTCCTCTTAGCTGAAATCTGTATTTCAAGAGTGCTATCCCGCACAGAGTATAAATTCCAAACAATGGACAAGCTGGTGTGCTATGAGATTCTTCATCTACTATTACCCAGAAATTAAAAGTCTGTTTAAATTTTCATACAAAATGTTTTATATCACTGACTAATATGTCTTAATTTTTATCAAGGTCTTGTTAATCAATCACATATTTTGTAACTTCTGCCCCAACTAATTTAGAATTTTCAAATACTTCAACTTTGAAACGTTCAGTAACATTTTTTTCTTCCATCTGATTTCAAAAACTAGGAAAGGAAACTGAATATAAGACAAAAACACACTCTGGAGTGAAAATATTAATTTCATTCAGTGACTTCACTAATAACTGCAGTTACCGTCCTGTAGGCTCACTTACATTTGGTGAATCTTTCCCATCTAAAAATGTATATGATGCTTTTATATCACAAACTGGACACAGCTGACTAGTTACTTATCATCTTATGAATAGTCAGCTTCTCCAGAAAACATTTAGATCTTTATTCTCCTTTCATGTCTCTGGTGGATATGAACTCACTCATTCCAATAGAGCTGCACCTGACTTAAACATTTAGAAATCAGACTAGAAAGTCAGACCTTTCTTTACTTTACTGTAGTATTTGAATACCACCTTTTTAGGAAAAAAAATAATAATCAAATGGAACTCTTAGAGAATAGGAGGGTGTATTTCACACCTACAAGCTCCTGCTATTAATGCATCATTCACCTGCCTGATGTATTCTCATAGAAAGATGGTGAGCTGAAAACGCCTGGTACTGACTATATTTATTGTCTCCTTTTTCAAAAACCTGCATATGAATTTTCCTTACAAAAAAGCTCAACCACAGCAAGCTGTAACAGCAAGTGCAGAGTTGTTCATACAACCTGGAATGTATGAAGCAGCAAGATGGTAACTAGCTGTTATCCTAGAGAACAGGAACAAACACTACTTGTCCACAGGGTGAAGCAAACATCAAGAACAGTATAATACATATTACATTTACAGGCATGCCTCTGGTTCTCAATTGATTCTCAATTCTCTTCAGTCACTCAGGGTTTTATGGGACATGGGATTTCTTCATCTTAAAGCACAGAAGCTTTAAGTTTTGCAAGCAAGTTTGCATAGCCTATGTTTATGTATAGAAACTAAAAAAATCATAATCTATATAATTGTGTTTATTTAAATTGAGAACTGAACTTTAAAAATAATAACAGATAGAGTGTCTTTTTTCTTAAATCGAGTTCAAATGCAAGTGAGAAGTATATATCCCTTCTTTTCCCAGAGCATGAGAATTCAGGAAAGATAAGAAGTTGGAGGGTAAGCTTCAGCATCAGTCAAGACTAATGACTAGAAGGTACTCTAAAATCTGAAATGAAGCTATAGGATACACATAGCCACCAACACTGAGATTTTTCCGAGGAAGCTGATGAGACTAGTTTCTGATATTAGTACAAGATCTGCTTTACATTCAGTGATTGTTTTAAAAACTGACTCAATCAATATAAATACAACTATATATGCCTTTTGGACTTTATACATTAGCATAAACAATACATTGTTATTAAGAGAGCTTGTAACAGTGCTGCCAAGGTTTCCATACGATTGTAACGGAATATCCTTAACAGTTACACTCCAAAACTCAGAAAATTAACATCTACAGGCTGTGAACACCTGTAGGTGAACACCTGTAGGTGAACACCACACTAGGGCTGTGGTGGTACCATTTGGTTAAGCTGTGCCACAGGGAACCATTTAAAACTTGTTCGTCATCTAAAAGCAAATCAGTTAACGCCCATCAGTGCTAACTGAATCAGCTGCATTAGTCATGCAGTCAGATACCCACCATCTACTATCACCTGTGATCAAATCCAGACTCAACACAGTGGCATGGTGTATTTTGCCCCAGTTTATACTTCAAATCACCACTGAAGCAATATGGGCTTCAGGGTTTCACAGGCTGGACTTTCATTCTGTTTTCTAATTCTCTGCTTTAATAATCACATTCTTCTGAGGTATGATGTGACCATTATACAGGTAGGTTCTTTCAATGTTCTTACTGACATGCAGAAGAATTGCCACTAATAAAGATCAGGAAAGTCCTTCACAAGTTTTTCAAATATGCTTCTCAGCTCTGAATTTCTGTTTTGTTCCTCTCCAAGAAGACACCATTCAGAATGGAACTGTTACTAAAGATTATAAAGTCAAGTATTGCATTTTGGCAATACTGTGAACTGAGAAAGGGACAAAAAGGGACACTGGTTCTGCTTTCATCTAAATAAAAGAAGGGCCAAATACTGATGCAGAAAAACTTATGTCCTATAAACACTTTTTACACAACAAGAGACTTCCAAATAGTAGGAGCAAAAGACTGGCAGAAACAGCCAAAGCATTTATTCAGAGATTAATGTGTATGTGAGTATTACCTGCACCAGCAGTAGATACGAGTTTAGGCTTGCTGCGTGCTCCATCACCTTTTGTTGTATAGGCTGTCACAGTGAAGGAGTATGTAGTTTCAGGCTGAAGCCCAGAAATTATCATTTCCTAAGATGAAATAAAACAAGAACGATTTATTAAAAATAGATTTTTTTTTCCAGGAGAGCAAGGAATCCTTCAGACAAACCCTGTATATTACATAAAGTGTGCCTGCTTTTGTGCTACTGGCAGTGACAGCAAGCATTTTGTGAGCACCAACAGACTGCTCTGTGTGAAATACTTCACAATGCAAGATGTTTCATTCACTTAAGCAATAAAAGACAGCATACTTCTAAATAGCATGCCTCAGGCAGTTTAAGGCACAAGGCCAAAGGCTCCGTGGTGAATAAAGTGAAATACAGTGAATAAAGCCTTCTGAAATACCTTGCCTGAGGAATACTAATATTGTGAAATGCATGCATATGTAGGTATGAGAAACTCTGTTTAACTTAAATCATTTACAGGACATCACTGATACAGTTACAAAATACCTAGTAAGAAGTGTTGCATTTGTATCCACATTTTGTAAGAAATTATGGTTTAGCTGAACAAGAAAGCCTTGTTACTTTCATAAGACTTTCATTGCAATCTGTGTTGCTGGCTAGATTGTGCATCTAAGTATCTCAAAGTACTTCAGAAACAACTCACTCTTCAGATGTAAAAGAACTACCTAAAACACCATTAAAAATCTTGTCAGTGAATAAATCTGAAAGCCCTTGAATAAACAACAGCAACTACAAAACAAGTAGCTTTTCAGCTAGTACAAGTGAATGGGAGCAAGATCAAATTGTAAGTGTGGAAGTTAGGGGAATCTTTTTACATATGCCTGCACACACACACGTGTATACACACAGAGAACACGATGAAGGGCCAATCATCTGAAGTGAACTAAACTTACATCATGCTATAAGGGCAGCCAGAGGAATTTAAGCCTTGACACTCATGATATAAATAAAATTTATACGCAAATATAAAAGGACAGTATTTGGAGGCAACTGACTGGCCCAAAGTTTCCAACTCATCAGCTTCCAGTCTGTAACCACTGGACTACTAGTTTGCATTTTCATATGCCTGAATGGATTTGCACTAAATGTCACTGCTGCCAGAGAGATGGTATATTTATGTGTCTAGAATAAATAGCAAATGTGCAATCACACACCCCTCAGATGCAAAAACCATAAAAGTTAATATAAAAATTATGGGTCAGACTATCTACAGTAAATGGATTTTTCAAGATAGTGGGTATGAGCTCAGTACAGATGTGATTAGAATTCGGCATTGTATTTACAGTCAGTTATTAGCAATCCAGAAATAACAAGGTAATGATCAGAATGAGTGGGCAAAATAGTTCAAATAAAATAAAAACACATTAAAAAACCTACAAAACTCAGCCCTCCATAAACTCCATCTCAGAATTCAATTGACCCTAAATGACAAAATCAGTGAGATAGACTTCTCATCTTCATAAGGAAACTGCACCTGATATTAATAAAAAAATATTTGTAAAAGCAAAAAAAAAAAAAAAATTGCCATGCTTTTAAACAGGGATGATATTAGCCTCATCTAAAACAAACAGTACTTTGTGGTGCAAAAGATATGATTGCATGTAGTGGTGTTGTTTAAAACTGTGATTTGGATACAGCAAACACTATTACTTAGGCATAAACACTTTGCTGATAGCATGCAAAACACATTTATCAAATTAACAAAAAGAAAGCACAGCTGACTTCAATTTTCACCTACACAAAAAACTTTAACCTTAAAATGAATACAGAAAAAAAGGACTATTGCTAAGCAACACTGAACCACTTTTGTTTTATTTTTCTAACAACTTCTTCTAAAAAGGAAATTGTGAGGCTAAGTTAGTGACAGCCATCAAAAAGAAGACACAAATCAGTTCTGTACATTTTGGCATCATGCTAAATCCCAGAACAAGCAAGCAACAGTAACCCCCATTCTCCCTGGGAAAAGAAAGGAATAAAATAAGTATCATACGGGAAAAACCTTGATGTTAGGAGCATGCGTTTGTGCAAGTGACCAAAAAAAACCCCCAAAAAACCCCGAAGAAAACTCAAGAAAAAAAATAAAAGGAGCCTACAAGCAAACAAGTTAAAAAAAAATTAATTGCAAACCCAACACACACTGCTTTTCTGGCCAGTTAAAAACTACTCACATGTTCAGTAGTATCATCATATTCCCACTGTTTGAGAGTAAACAATGTTGGAAGGAAAAACAAAAGAAATGAAGAGATTTGTAGCCTGGTTAAAGTAATGTTTTATTCTTAATAATAAAATAAATAAGAAAGATGTCTGGAAAAATCATGTACAATTTGAATTAATCTTGTAGAATGATGTAGAATTTGGTTAATGAAATCAGGCCAGACACTTTTAATTTGATTTCTGCTCTCCGTAAAAAGCAGCCACTTCTCTTTCCTTGAGAGATGAAAGAAGTAACGAATCCTTTTGTACAATGTAGTAATATTTTGTAATAGATGATACTAGCAAAAGCTACTAAGGCAGAATTCAAGGCCACCTGGTTTATTTAATCATGTTACTAGGCTATATGTTTGAGTATCCTAAATGAATTCAATGCCTTATTGAAATTAATAGCAAGATTTTTTAGTCTTGAAACTTAACCACACTGATCTTCTATCATCAAGGTCTTCATACCTGCAGAAGCTCTGATCACGTGTATCATAGAAGCACGATAGGCAGGAATGAGTGGCAGGAGGAAAAAGGAGGTGACTATCCAGAGTGAACCAATGGCAAACAGGCAAGTCAAATTCAAACTTGGCAAAAAAAGTAATACTATTTTTGCCTTTATGGTATTTGGGCTCAAATATCTCATTTAGTCTCCCATTTCTGACCTTCTAGTAATTAAAAATAATTTAAACTACCACAACACAGAGGTTGAGAGTGAAAAATCTGTGCAAGGAAGAGGAGAACCAAAGTCCAGCAGCATCTCCTTTTCCTTTTCCTTTTCCATCTCCCCTCCCCTTTCCCTTTCCCATCCCACCTCCCCACCTGTTTCCATCTCTCTGCTGAATTTAAGCTGTAAGGACACTGTGTTTTGCGAAATAGGTAAGTAAGTACATAGAGATAGATAGGCAGACTGGCAGGTAAAACTGCAACAAAGACCTCCAAGGACAGAGACAATACTTTGAGAAGAGGGTCATCAGCGAAACGCAGCTGTAGGAGACCTGTGCTCAAAAAGGGTATCTGCAGAGCTGAAATTTATAACTAAGATTGCAAGAAGAAACTAAAGAAGCCAAAATCCATTTATTTAGTCACATAAAATGCTTAAGAGGCAAATTTAAGTCTTTACTTTCTGCTAGGTTAATAATTTCTTGTATTTCCAGTCATTCCAGTCATAAATTGAGAGCTAGCAGTGAGAGGTGATTCCTTCAGTACCAGGAGCTTTGGGAATCTTCAGTTTTATAGAGCACTAGTGTATTCCAAACAGTAAAATCCTCTTTTAGAAGTTTTTTAAACTTGATGTGATCGGGCTTTTGGTTTCAAAATAATCTATAAAACAGATGGGAATTTTTTCAATTTAAGTAACCCCATACCTATTCAAAATAAGCTTCTCATTTTATTGCACAGTTATTGATATGAGTAATGACAAGTATAAACATCTCAGTTATTCCTAAGGTTGCACTAATAAACCAATTTCCTGTGAAATGTGTGGTGAGGTGGATACATGCTAATGACAGAAATACTGTAATAATGGGCTAACACAGGCTTTTAACGATTCTAGGTTCTCCACTGAAACAAAAAAATACTGGCGGGTGGATAAGGCAGTGTACAGTTTGCTACATTGACTGTGACCTGGCTCAGATCCCCTTGATGCCTTAAAACTTCAGGGCATAGGTACAGGGTGAAGTTTCCAGGTTTGAGGGAGCCATCAGTATGACACAGCTTAGCATTTAGTTGCACACCTATACAGAAAAGGATGCCCAAGTTTGGCCGAAGAACCTTTATATGTGAGTATTCTGAAGAAAAGTTGTTAAAATGGAGATAAAAAATGTTAGCTGGTAGGCTGAAATATAGAAAGGGAAAAAAAAAGGCAGTTCTGGATAGCTGTCTGGTATACTAGATGTTTTCACTGTGACCTTGAAAAGAACATAAAATGCCCTAATTACCTGTGCATCAGCCAGCATGATGTCCTTCAGCGCAGGCTGACCCTTTGGCTCTCCATTTTCCATCCTCACGTAGTGGACCTGGTATCCTCGGATTTGACCATGCTGCTTATTGGGTACAGGTGAGCGCCATGATACTTTAACAGCAGTAGAGTTGACAGCCTCTACCTCGACTTTGCGAGGAGGACCACTAGGAACTGGAACAACATCATTGGACAGAAGAGAATTACAGGCACCTGTCCCACCCATGTCTTTTGCTTTATTTTTTAAAAGGGCAGACTCACTATGTTTTCTTTGAAGAATACAAATTGTTCAACAAATGAAAATGCTCAACCAGTCTGCTCTACCTTTCAGTGAAAAGATCAAAAAACATGACTGATGCAAAAAATGGAAGAAAAAAGAGTATTAGAGAAATAGAAAAACATGTAAAAATGTACAAAAGCCAAGGAAGATGCTTTGAGATTCAAAGCATTATAATACAAAGAGATATTTTAATAATTGAAATACTACTACTAATAATAAAACCAGAAAAGATTTTTTAAAAAAAACCCTTATTTTTGTTTGCTAAGTTCTTTGTTTCAGGTTTTTGTTGTGTCGGTTTTTTTTGTTTTTTTTTTTTGTTTTGTTTTTTCAGTAGTATAAAAAGGAGGTTGATAATAGGGCTTTCTTCTGTCTCTTTCAAGTATGGAAGAAAAGAAAATGTGTGGAGCATCAGTTTTCCAAGATCAAATACAAAATTAAAAAAAAAAAAACCAAAAACAAAAAAACCCAAATCAAAAAGCACAACATGGAACAAGAAACCAGTTTAAAAAAAAACCCAAAAAACAAAAAACCAAACCTGAAAAAAACTTCATAGACATAAGTGTTTAAAAATAACAATGACTGTCAAATCAAGGAAAAGGCAGAAAGATTTTTCCCCTGAGAGTTATTTTTATGTTAAAGGAGGAGCAAGAAGGGTATGTATGGGGTCAAAGTGGCAGCAGATTCATGTCACTCACAAAAAGGTATTTTCTGTTAAAAAAAATTAAAATACCAAATATAAAAATGGTGTAGAAAGGATAAGTCTTTGACTAAAAAACTCAAAGGGTGACATTTTCTGTGATTTGGGAAAAAAGAGTAGCAGAAAAAAATACTGTTAGGCTATACAAAAGACAGCAGATCGACAGAGAGTCATAGAGGTGCAAACTGATGTAGTGGAGGCAACATACCATCTTCATCTGTCCGAATCAATACTGCTAAGCTCTCTGGGCCAGGTCCAACATCAGTGTGGGCAGTCACAGAGATCCGGTACTCAGTCCATTTTTCCAGCTGTTCCAAAAGGTACTGGGTACTGTCCGAGGAAATTCCCAAAATTTCATGGGGCTTGACATCTTCTCCATCAATCCCAATGTACTTGATGGAGTATTCAGTGATAATGCCGTTCTGTTTTTCCACCGGTGGAGGTTTCCAACTTACCAAAATGCTAGTGGAGCTGGGGCTTGTGCAACTAATGTCTTGAGGAGGAGCTGATGGCTCTAATTTCAGTAGTGGGTTAAAGGAGGATTTGAGTGAAAGGATAGGAGTGATTGAAAAAAATGAACAAAAGAAAAAATAAAAATAAATAAAAGACAACCAAATGAAAATAAAAAATAAACCAAAAGAAGTAGAAACTTGAAAAAGCAAAACGTCAGATAACCATATGCACCTTGGCTTATTAACATGAGGAAACTGAAAATGAACAGACCAACTAAATGGTGAAAAAGGATGTAGGGGAAATACATGAAAATGAAACCTCAAAATAATATTACCTACCTGTAATTAAAATTCTTCTTGAAATAAAACAAAAACGTGACACTTCTATGACTACTGATCTATCCTTAGAATCATTGCAATTACTGCAAGCAATAACAGTTTAAATGACGTGACATGTATTTCCTTAAAAATTTGGACACATCCCCTTCAAGTGAGGGATACTCTCTTTGAGAAAAATTATCTTTTTACAGAACTCCTAAAAACTTGCAATAATTGCTAGAAATTTCTCCATAAATTGCCATTTTTTAGCTTCCCCACTCTTATAAACAAATTATTTTTGCAGTTTTTTTTTTTTTATAACTGAGTCTGCCTGGCCCAGTTTAACCACAAATTACATTTAAATGGGAAGTGTTTGCCGAAACATTTATTGTAGCCAACATACTAGGAGCATGCAGTCAACAGAAGAAAGTCTTAGTCAAAGATTTACCTACCAGGAAAAAGTGACAGGCTTGTTGATTCTGACTGTAACTTGTACTTACCCTAGATCAGCTGTCAGTTTTATTTTTTAACTCCTCTTGGAGACACCTTTGCTAGCAAAGAATTAAATCCTACCAGTAATGTAGGTAATTTCTATAGGAAAACAAAAATCTACCCCCAAACAACGTGTCAAGAAAGCGAGTATTCCTTTTACAAAGAGACTTCACAAGCTCAGCACATCAGAACGGTGAGAGATTCTGGCTTTGTTTCATCTCTTGTCACCAGCACCAATATTCCAGAGCAAAAGTGCTCACCTTTACTGATTTTTACTCGAAGGAGTCTGTTAGCATATTTACCTTTTCCGGGCTCCAGAGCATTTAAGCATGTATGTCATTCCATTGCTTTCAGTGACGCAATTCAACTGAAAGTTAGGTATGCATTTATGTGCTTAGATGCACTTTGAATTAGCAAAATCTATACTTACTAACTGAGATCATTCAGAGCACCAAAAAAGGAGCAAATTCACTGGCAGAAGTAGTGTATGTGGACTTCTTTCCTATTTCTGCCTTCTCTCTTGTAAAGAAAATATAAATTTGGGGTGTGAGATCTTTCTGGTGTTTTTGGTTTGTTTTGTTTTTTTAGTCTACTATTTTCTTCTAATTTCTTAAGGGAAAAAAGAAACACATGGATTTCTGGTACATATACTAGGCACATCAAATAAAATTAAAGCAACAGAGAAGGTGTAGGACCCTGCTGTGACCTATTGCATTTACACATGTATCTCTTGGTTCCCTATGGCTCTTCTACAGGGATCAATGGCTTCTTACTCAGTATGGTACATTGTTCTTTGGAAGGGAAAACAGGAGGGAATGTACCAGCATTTCAGCTAAGTAGAGGAGGTGGATGGGGGGACAGATAAGAATTATCACATTTGGGTTTTATTTTTAAGGCTAATTCAGTAATCAAGTACTCAAAACATGTTGGTCCCCTTCTATCATCAACTTGTGCAGGAAGTAAAATACAAGTAAAATGTTCCTTAAGGGCCTTATATGTAAAGAAATAAATCCCTGTAGCATATTGCTCTGAAACCAAGATGAAAGGCAATAGTGTATTCTTATGAATATTGTGAGTAAAGCCATAGAAATTTATTAAGTTTTAATCCATTATACTCTGAAAATGCAAAATATTGCATTTATGTAACTAAGAATAATCTGTAGGCTACTTCTGTAACCAGTTTTATTAATGTATACACTTTTTTCTTAAAATACACAATTTTTGCAAAAAAGATTTTGCAATCTTTTCAGCAAATAATCAGGGTCTGCCCACTGAAATTAATTGGATTTTTCTAGTCTCTGAAAAAATAAGGCTGAAAAAAACACAGCATATTCTTATATTCAATAAGGGGAAAATGGCAATGTACTTATATTTGGAACATGCAACCTTGACCCTTAGATGTTTATTTTGTATGCGTAGTCTAAACAACTTTCACCCAATATAAGAGAATAAGCATTCTAAATAGCTGAAATGGCTCCCAGAACAAATAAATACCTTTTTCTTCATCACATTATTGATTCTGGATTACTAAAATTAAAAGGTGCCTTGCCACTCCCTCTAAAACTAGCCTTGTGTTACATAATTGTCTTTTGTGCCTATTCCAAACGCCTTAGAAATGCTTCAGAAGCACATTTAGCTTTGGTTAAAGGTCTGTATCACTGTATCTCCAGTCACATTAATTACTATTAATATAGAATGCTAGCAAAGAATGATGGTGTAATCACATCTATCATGACTGCAAATTAAAAAGCTTCATGTCAATTGAGAATTGGAATTGTCTGTTTTGAATAATATTACTTTAAGAAAAGGGCATTTAATTTAAAATAAATAGAAACATAATTGCACTAAGTTTTAAAATTACACAGAGTAATGCAAACTGTCAGGAAAGCATAACTTATCAGGCAAGAGTAGAACTTCTGAACATCATCCTTGAATATCTGATTGTTTTAATTAAGTCTTAGTTTAAATATTTTAAAGTGTATATATAAATCCCTGGCGAATTTATGCATCTCATTTGCAGACAAATGTGATGAGTTTCATGACATCTTTTCCATAAGTATACAGTGAGAAAACAATTTTTGTACTGGGTTAAAAAATGACCGAACATCATAAAAAGCCAACATTAAAAAAAATCTAATTTAAAAATGGAATGATTAGCTACTATAGAAGAACAGTTATGAAGAAATTTATAGTACAGTTTGAAATATTCAACTTGATCCACTCTAGAAATTTTTTGCACTTCAGGGAGATCCTTCAGGAGCCTAGTATCACAGGAAATCTGCAGACTGGGCAAGTGGAATTTTATGGGAGGAGGGATATTATTAATGTACATCTATTACATGATAAAACATTTTATCTCTATTATAACATAAACCAAAATATTATTATGACAGCATAACATTGCCTCTTGAGACACCGGTTTACAGAGTTTTTTTCTAAACTATGTAAGAGCCACTCATAGAATCATAGAATCATCTAGGTTGGAAGGGACCTTCAAGATCATCTAGTCCAACCATCAACCTAACTCTGACAAAAAAAAGATCACTAAACCATGTCCCCCAGCACCATGTCAACCTGTCTTTTGAACGAACACCTCCAGGGATGGTTCCTCAACCACTCCCCTGGGCA
>KZ506204.1:176968-186968 GCA_002844005.1 Limosa lapponica baueri
AAGGTCTCCCCTCAGCCTCCTCTTCTCTAGGCTGAACAACCCCAGCTCCCTTAGTCTCTCCTCATAAGACTTGTGCTCCAGGCCCCTCACCAGCTTCATTGCCCTGAATATATTAAGTTGATCAAAATACACCTACAAAAATACATATTTTAAGCATTCTTTTGCTGTATTAAGCACCACAAATGCTGTATTTTTATAATTTTGGCTTCTTCTCTGTTGCTGCCTCTCTGGACTACTGAGATTAATCTCTTCGAGAAATACAAGACAAGGGAATAAAGTTAGCAAGGAAAGACACCTACTTGACTGCATGGTTCTTGCTGAGATTTCTGCTGTCGAAGCACCCAGGCCTTGTGGAGAACGTGCAGCTAGACGGAATAAGTACAAGCTGTTTGGCCTTAAACCTTGCAGGCGATAAGATGTAGTGGGTTCAGTGGAAACCCGTTGCTAAAGGTAGGCAATAAGAGAATTTCTTGATTAATATTCAGAGACTCTGAATTCCATATGTTGCCTACAGAAGAAATGCTTTTATAACACCATTGAAAAAAAATTAAATTCAAGAAAATAAACCAGAACACAACCAAAAAAAACCAAAACAAAAATGAATACATTACTTTTGAGAAACACACATTAAGGAGCAATATTTTTTAAAGCTGACAGCTTAATGAGTGAAACTCAGTCAGAAATACTCTTTGACTCTTTGAGGAAGAAATAGCTGTGTATAAAGTATAGACAATAACACATGAACAAAGCCTTACCTATAGTTAGTTCTTAAGATGCTTAACTAGAGGGTTTAATAATGTATGTAATCTTGGGTTTAACCTTGTAGTTAAATTTGTGTTCAATTTAATAAGAAGTAAATTCTTCTAAAGTGTAACTTATTAAGCAGGGGCCTGCATCCTCTTTGGAGGTTAAATACAAATCCCGTCCTCTTCCACAAAATAAGCTTATGCATTCACAGTATATGTGTGAAGCCACCATAAACATAAGCTCAGTTGAAACGTCAACAATGAGTTGATGATGCAGGAGAAATCAATGAGGTTGACACTCTCCTGCTGTCTTCTCAGACAGCTGGCTTCTTTCTTTTGTCTGGGACACCTGGCACTATCACATGGTTTCTATATCAGAAGAACAGTTTATTCTAAATTCTATGGTATTAATCCCACAGAGGTCCTCAAAGTGAAAATTCTTTAAGAAATAATAGTACAGAAAAAGTCCACAGCGGGCTTTTACCTTTAGAAAAAAAAGCATATTCTGTTCTCAAATAGAGAGAACAGACTCGACTAGAGAAGCTTCAGAACTCTCTTACGTGGTGGCAAAGATAAACAAAAATTCTCTAAGGGTGAAAATAGATTTCAAAGTCCAAGTGTAAGTGCAAAAAATCTTAATGAATCCATAATATGCCCAAAACCACTTCTGCTTCCAAGCATTTGTAGAGGAACAAGCCTGGAGAGACAGGATCAATGTATGAAACTGGATGCAACTTCTGTGGACAACTTGTTGCAAACAACAGAGAAGTTCCCACTGGCTGGTAACCATCAACAGCATTTTCCAGTGTTTACACACTCTCCGTCTGTTGTTACACTGACTGCTGGGTTTAACAAACTGCTAAACATCAAGGTATTTATACTAAAGGAAGTACCATTGCAGCATTTTATGTCTGACTTATTAAGGAGTATTTAAAAGATGTATAATCTTTTCACTTACCTCCTCCCCATGCTCCCCATCTTTGTAAACTAGTTCATAGCTGGAAATAGTATCAGAGCGTGGAGGAGTCCAGGAAAGTAGTATGCTCGTTTCAGACTCAGGTTCTGCTTTGAAGTTCAGTGGCTGACCAGGCACTAAAGAAAAAGTTGAGCAGTGTTGCCAATTGTTTATTTGGCTAGTTCAACACTTAGCTTTCAAACCTTTTAAACTATTGTCTGGATATTTCATGCAATACTACTTCTATTGAACTTACTGAACTTTAACAAATTGATTAACTGTATTAAGACATAAATTAATCTGAGTTCACAGAAAGAATGATATATTTAATTCGCATATTAAAAATTATCAAGGATTTCAAATAAATGCTTTGCAGTGTAAATACTGCACACATAACTGAAATTAAATTGAACAGAAGCCTGGTGTTGGAGTACTGGCAACCTAATAACCTATGTGTGAAATGGCAAATATAAACATGTATGTATGTGCGTGTACAAAGGGAAATGCTATTATTATAACAAATTGGCTGGAATTGTCAAGAAAAAAGTGTTAAAACAATTACACGCATTTCCAAATCTGAAAATGGTTTGCTCAGTTTATAAATAGCTAAGATATGAAACACATCCTGCTCTTTAAGAAGACACCTAAATACTTAATGCTTTTGTAACCTGAAGCAGTTATAACCTACTGAAGAGATCTTCAGTAATATTCTCATTCAGTGGCAAATTTCTAACCTTTTAATGACTGGTATTTTTACCAATATAGCTGAATTTCTAGTAACAACACTTTCTAATCACAAGAACTGAAAATGCAACTTTGATTCCAGTAGTCAAGAACATTCTTCTGTAACGGTCACAGAATTATCCAGACAAAATGTCTGGATAAATATCCAGACTCATCTACTTCTGCAAATACGTCAAATAATAAGGGTAACTGAGAAAAGATGCCAAAATATAACCCTGTCATTGGAAGGTTTACAGTAATTTTGGCACCCAATTTCTAAAGCATTACTGTCAGTTAATAATGCTGTTGATAAGACATGAAACAGTCTTCCACACCATTTCTAGCTTTTCAGGAATACAATGTGACATGCTTTTGTTTTTTAAGAAAAAATAAAATGAGATGCACTTCTTAGCACATACTGAGAACAGGTGTGACAAGTAGGATGTGACAATAGTGCCCATTTCACAATTATTTTTCACAGTAGAATTTTATTATAGATTTACAAGTATTTTTCTTTTGTACAGTAAAAGACCTAAAAATATTATGGAGCAAATGGTAAAAATAATTTGTGATTGTAATTATTATCTTCCCCAGACTTCTACAGAATGTCACTCTGAGGATAACACTGCCCTCGTGCACACTGGTGCAAGTTTGATATCTAACCTTTAAACAGACAGATAACTTGTCAACATGAGGTGCACAACCAAGCTCCTCTGTGGAGGCTGCAATTCCCTACCATTAGCTAGGGTGAAACCCATACCTAGAGCAAAACTCAACCAGTTCAATTATGAATCAGTTTTGCAAATGACAATAGAACGATCAAGAGAATTTATAATCAGTTGGGAACTGAAAGGGACCAAGAGTTCATGCTTCTGCTTGCTCTGAAAGAAGCATGAAGCTCTACAGAGAAGCTGAAAATTGAAGAGTTAATGTGCTTTGGAGTTTTTGTTTTGTAAAACAATACGTGTACTTTTTGAAATACCAAACTCTCATGGAACGCTTTCAACCCTTCCCATGGAAGTCCATTTCCATGAAATGCTTCACTAGGAGACTAGTACTGTGAAGTTTCAGAGACAAGAGATTTCCCTGTTCATGTGTTAATGAAAAAATTTGAAATGAATGGCAAAGTAGCTAGCTTGCTACAACACAGAACCGTATCCAGCTACAGACTCTCTTCCTCTGAATTTCTAATCTTCTTTCAAATAAGAACTCCAGAACCATTAACTCATTTCCCTTAAGCTAAGGCTCTGTTTATGTGCCCTGCAAGTCAGATACCTGACATTCTCATTACTGTCTTTTTCTGTATGTTCAAAACATTAGCCTTTTACAGCTGTAATAATCCTTAGTCTCCAAACTACTGCCAATCCTTGGTTTAAAATTAGCAATATGTCTTATATTGTAAGTTCTTGTTTAAAGCAGAACACGTTTACAGGTACACATTCATCTCCCAGAATATTTTTTCTCTTTCTCTTTCTCCAATAATCCACTGGCCAATAGACTTCGTGTAGCTTTCATTCTCCTCTCTTTCTACCTAAGCTCAGAATAAAAACAAGATTCTCTGAATTCCTTCAGTAGCTATCATGTCTTTGCACATTAAAAACCAAACCACCCAAACCAAAACCAAACCCCGACATTCAGTTTAAAGTTCAAGAATTTTCTTTGTTGAAATGTGCTGCTCAGAGAGTATGTGTACTTCTGACCAGTTTAAGCAAAGAAAGGAAATATGAGAACATACGTAAGTGTGTCCTGGGTAGCTAAATGGAGACAAACCAACAGAGCTTTTGTTTTCTAGTGCAGTAAAGAAAAAGGACAAGAAGTATCACACTAAAGCTTATAGTGATATTTCTTTATTCTAAAATTTGGTGTTAGTAAGTCAATTCACCTAAATAATATACTGGTCCAGACTCCATCCTCAGCAGAATCAAATCCTTTGACACTAAGTGCAGGATAAGGACTTTCTTAGGTGTAGCTTTTGGAACTGATCTTCCCTTATTCAAAGGGCTCAGATCTACAGCTGTTTTCAGACTAATTTCTTAAAATGGTGTCTTTTTACAGTCAAGAAAACACTGCTGAAAACAACTGGGCCATAGAACATGGCTTTACCTTGAAATGCTTAAGCAGAAAACTGAAACACAAAACTGAACTTAAAAGTTGTGGGTTTTTTTAATATATGGTTGTCTGAAAAATGCTTCCTTCTCTTCTCCTCAAACTACATGTTCCTAGTTAATATTTTAATTAGAAACCTTATTTCCCCTATCAGCAGCATTTTGATTAACCTGCAAGTGAGAAGCCACTCATACAGCCATTTCAAAAGAACAATTTGGCTGTACTAAGGAACAAACAAACAAACAAAATTTTTTAAAAACAAATTATTCATTTTTTATAATCTCTCTCCAAAGATCAGAATAAACATAAGGGAGGAAAGCTTTGAAGGAAACAAAGCTAACAGAGTTTGTAAGTCAGAGCTGTTAATCAGATTTTGTTGTATATATACTCTAATATCTCCAAAGTAAGCATAAGGGTTAAGCTACATATTTACAATGATAGGCTTATTTGTTTCAAAAAAGGGAAAAAAAAATCAATCAAAATGTAATCACCATCCCATTCCTATTTTTACACTTTTACATATGTTTCTACTAAATCCATTTCCGCTGTTTTTAAATGGCACTTTATAATTCAATATTTTTTTTTGCATGAGTTGCAGCTTGAGAGAGACTTAGACCAAAACAATCATATTCAGATTTAGATTATAGCAAATCTGGAAGTGAAGGTGCAAGAAGGGCAGTTTAGTCTGCAGTGTTTCCTGAAGAGAAACTGCTGGATAGAAAGATGGGAGAATTTTAGTTTTTAAACATACCCTGAACTGGAGAACTGCACTAGATTTTCTTAGCTATTTTTCTCTTTTATGACTTAAAATGTTCATATTCAAGCAGAAGTACCGGTGCTTAAAAATGCCTCCTATATGCTACATTTTCATGTTTTGTTTTTGTTTCTTTTTGTTTTCTTTTCAGTCTCAAATTGACTCTGTTACAAAGTTGAAAACATGTATTGAGAATCTCTCCTGCACTGTTAGTGCTGTCATAATTTCTTCAGATTGCAACCATAATCGTCGAAAACAGATGGGCATGTTTAATGGAACATTCTAGAAAGGTTTTAATACACATAGCTTTTCTGAAGTGACCTCAGCATGTAATATGACTTGGGGCAGTCCAGCCAGTCCTCAGTGCTCATTATTTCGATTGCTTCATCTTTCTCTGGGGAAGCCAATAACAAACTCTTGCTAATCTAAAAGGTTTACGACTTCAGATGAAAACACAGATGAGGAGCTCACTAAACCTTTTTTAAAAACATTTTGCACATGAATTCAAAAATAAGTCAATATATAAGCTACTCACTGAAAAAGGTTACAACTGCCAAAATTAAACTATGGTGTACATACTTACATCTGCATGTACTCACAGACATATTTCAATGCACCACCAGATGATATAAAAACATTAATTTAATAACTTCTCAGGTGAGGTACTGCAAAAGGTAATAGGTAACACACAGCCCTTTGTGTAACACAATGCTTAGAAAGGTTCCAGGACAATATCTCAATTTCTGTTCTTTATTAAATGCATATTGGTAAAACACAGAAGTAAAAAGTGGATGAAACAGAACTGTCTTCAGTTACATTGTAGAAATATGTTTCTTAAGAATTTGAGGGGTACCAAATTCTTCAATGGGAAACTTCCCAGGACTAAAAAATTCAGGAGGTATTATATAATTTTATAATATTTCTAGGCAATCACTGACCTGCAGTAGTACTTCATACGGTTTTCTCTAAACTGCTTCACAGAGGCAGTGTGTTCATTTCTTATTGCTACAATCAAACACCTTCTGCAGTGTAGATCCACCAGAGCTTCTCGCTTTTGATTTCATAAAAATTCTCTGCAATGTTTTTCACTATGCTTGCTTGTCCTTTGCTAATAAAACTAATTCATGGACCTAAAACTCCTATACAGAAACAAAACAACCTAACTGCAAACATAAAACAAGAGAATGGTGACCTTGTGGTATACATTTTGTAGGGGCAGTTTGGACTTGATTTATAAATCCAAGGCGTACAGAACTGCTAGCTTGAACCTACACAAAGGTAGGTGAGTTTTTTTAATGCTTTCATGCTTTTTCGTGTTTTCAGAACCTTACCAACTATTTGAATACACATGCAGTACACATACATTTTAAATTTCCAAAAGCAAGATTCACTAGAGTGATGTAGCATCAGGGAACCACATGCGACCTAAACTAAACCCACCAACACAGGTAACTCCTCAAAGAAAGCTGTGAAGAACTACTTGACAAACACTTTTGGTGCACAGAGTACTGCCAAATAGCAGCTTTAACATTTGGCTGCCTTCAGGATGAAGGTGTCCCCAAGACTTTAGTTAAACTTCAGTTAAACTTCTTGAGTGAAAAAAGAAAAACTTCTTGATGAAAAAAGAAATGAAAGTGTGGGGGGATATTTTCCACTCTTCAATGACAACTTGCACTGTAGAATTGAGAAAAGGTTATCTGCAAAAACTGCCTAAATAAACTACCTATCCTTGACAGCAAGTTTTTTTCAACACTTTAAACATTTTAAACATTTTTTCACACAAATTCTGTTCATTGCTAGCTTACCTCCTGTTTGAGTGATGACTTGAATGTCACTAGAAAGTGGTCCATCCCCAACAGAAGTAAAAGCAAGAACCTTCACAGAGTATGTTTTCTGGGGTATCAGATTCCCAATTGTGGTAATATGGCTGTCAGCCACATTGTGCTTCATCCAACTGTTGACATGTTGAGTGGGGTCCATGGTGTAATAAACTCTGTAACCTTGTATTTGTCCATTAGGTTCCTCAGGTTCTTCCCACTGTACCAAAATGGTGGTAGAGCTCAACATACGGGCTTGTACATTGCGCGGTGCACTTGAAGGTGCTTGTTCTGAAGTCCTTGTTGACACCGGCTCACTGGGTGGCCCTCGCCCAATGTTATTTACAGCAACTACCCGAAATTCATACTCTGAATATGGGCTTAGGCCAGCCACGCTATAGCGTGTTGTGGCCACCCCATCAATTTCTTTGTATGGCTCCTCAGAGTTTTTGGGTTTGTGTTGGATTATGTAGTAAGAAACTGGCTCAGGGTTTCCAGAATCCCAAGTCAATGTTATGCTTGTCGCTGTGCTTTCTGTCACCACAGGTGTTCCAGGAGGTTTGGGTAAGGCTAAAGATAAATGCCAAAAAATACAGTTAGCACTGTGTAACAACAGACATTAATTATTATAAGATGTAGCTTAAAACCCAACAGAAACAACAATAAAAACAAAACAGGAAGACTGGAATGCAAAGAAGGTGTGATCTGTTCAGAGCAAGCTTTTGGCAATTACAATTTACCCCAGAAACCTATCAGAAAATCTTCAAGTTTTGTAGTATAAAGTTTATTTGATAAAAATTAATAATACTGACTTTTGGAATATATCCCGTAAACGTATGCAGAAGAGAAATCTCAGAGACAGACAGTGCACTATTATAGTTTAATTTCTGAAACCTCTAGTTTTCAATTACTCAGTGAACATTACACTTGGACACCCAGCAACTCTGAAAATCAAATGACTGGTTTTTAAAGACTCCTGCTGTTGACAACTATACGCAAGATTACAAGATCCTTTATTTACTTGAAATGAAGACTGGGAGCTAGACACAGGAGAAAAATGGACCATTATGATTAACTTATTTATTAGTATTATTGCTGTCTGAATCCGTATTTTGTCTTATACCAGTGATCGGCTGGAATATTTACCCTCTTGATTTAAGAGGGTAAAAGGCATTTAGTCCCTTTCAGTGCGATATTTTTGCTCAGAATATGGCAATGAATGAAAGAAAAGACTGAACTATGTCCAAATATATGTGCTTGGGTTATACCTTTGACAGTTATCTGCGCTATTGCTTCTATAACACCAAGGGTAGACATAGCAACGCAAGTATAGTTTGCAGACTGCCTGACATCATTAAGCTCAAGGACGTTCCTCCCTATTGGCATATCATCCTCAGGTGTCAAATCTTCTGCTCCTAGCATCCATTTCACATATGGCATTGGTGACCCCACCGCAACACATGTGATATTTACACTCCCGCCAGGCATGATCTCATGATTGGTGGGGGGGATAGAGAACCTCGGTGGAACCCGTCGAACTGGAACAAAACACAAAAAAAGGTAATAACATATACAAAAAAAGAAACTGAGTCTTGCGTACAGACTACATGCAGTGTACAGACACAATTTAATGTTTCAGTGTGTTACTTCTGATCTGCCAGAAAATATGTATAAAAGAAATATGAGACTAAACAACAATTTTGTCTGCACACAATGTGAATTATTCTTTATTTACTTGAGGATATTATTAGGCACATTCATACATAGGCTGATTCAGACCTATTAGGGCCCCATATTTAACTAACTACATACTAACAATACACAAACACCATGCAGAAGATATACACACAGGCGCGCGCACACACACAAACGTGCACATATATATATATGCATTTTATATGTCCATACATATATATATGCACAGAAGAAAACTGGAAGGTCAACAGCATGCTTGAGTTGATTACCCAAACCAACTTCAATGCTGTGTGCTTCCAGCTGATGTGAGTAAATGTGCTAGGCCACATTGTCACATCACAGTCCTGGAACACATTGCCTACAGTACATTGAAAGTGCAATTTCATTTGCTTTCAGACTCAAAGTAGATGCAGTCTCAAGACCTCACACTAACACTGAAACAAACATAGAAAAAATTATAATTACACACAGATACAAATATATATATACACATATATACATATATATATACACATATACATATATATAAATATATATATATACACATATATATATAGTCACAGAAAGAAACTAGGCAAAGCCAGTACAAAGTACTGGATTTGGTCATGCAGGCAAGCGAATGACAGAATCAACAGAGAATCATGCTTAGGGAAATGTCTGCGTAAAAACTGCAGAAAGAAAAAGAACTCAAAAAGAAAAGATATTGGGTGAGGAAAGAAAACTTGAAAGAGATGGGGATAGGATAGGCTGACAGATACAGGAGTTTAAGAGGAGCATAGAGTTTGAGGGAGAAGGAAATTAGATTAAGTTTAGGCGGTTAAAAAGCAACTGTTAGGAAGGGCCACTGGGAAAATAGCAGAACATTTAACATTCAGGATTCCACTACGCTCACAGTTAAGGGAAAGTAAAATAAGCTATAAGGATTGATAATATTAGACATTTCTGTATTGATAGCAAAGGGTTGGCACCCTTAAACACATAGCAGGACATTGCACTACAAAGTAGTTAATATTTAAGCAAACACAACACCGAGAAAATTACCAGGCAATAACAGATCAGTGTTCCTGCTTCAAATATTCTCAGTGGTGTGCATATGTGTGGGGGAGGTGGAAGAGAGAAAGGTAGCTGAGAGAGGTAGGTTTGTATTTAGGCCTTTCATTGGACAGTGTACTCATAACTGTATTTATTTGGGTTTAATACAGGC
>KZ506204.1:190646-219420 GCA_002844005.1 Limosa lapponica baueri
TGGATATGCTTTCTTTGAAGCATATCACAAATCAAATTTTTGTTTCGTTGTTTGTTTTTTGTGTTGTTTTTTTTTTTTCTTAAAAAAAACCCAAAAAACAAACAGGACAAAGATGAGGGGGATGAAAGGACAGAGAGAATGAGTAAGATCATTCTGTGAACGTTAGTTCAGCACTCTTACCTCTTATTGGTGTACCACCTGGGTGGATAATATGAATGCAAATAAGATTAGAAAGAAGAAGCATTAGTACGAGAAGAAGGAGGCTAGGGCTTTGGAAGAAGAATCAAATTAGATTTACAGAATTAAATAAGGTCTTAAGAGAAACTCGAATTACTATACTGTTAAAACAGGAATATATTAGATAGTATTATCAGGTTATAAAAGCAAGTTGCATTGTACCACAAAGGGCAAAGGCTACAATTGGCTGCAGTGCCATTCTCAGAGTAGAATCTGAGGTCTTAGATGTTTGGTTATATAGGGTTAGATATATATTGAATATGTCTCAAATACTTAAAGGAAACTTTACAATACTGTACTTATGACATAGTTTAGGAAAATATTGGAAATTCTATTTAAATATATATATATAAATCTATATATATATAAAAAGAGGATACACTGATGGCTATCTCAAAACAAATACTGTAGTTTAGGCTGAATTATGGCATTTACTGTTCTACAGCTATGTGATACATGTGTACTGTTTCTTTTAGGTGTTGCTATGACTGATAAGACAACATTTCTGTGGAGGTGTGCGTGTGCGCCACTATAGGGATCTGGTGACTACACTGACTGTTAGTAAAATGCATGCCATGCATTTTAAGAATAATAGTAATCATATCATAATCATAATCATAATAATCATAAAATTCTGAATATGGAAATTAGTGGGGGTGAAGTGCGCTTCAGAACTAAGCACTTACCAATAGATTCTGGAGATTTAAATACGGAGAGAAGAAAGACAGCATAAAAATATTATTATATTCCTTATAATTTGGTACAAAGTTTTCAGTTAAAGCTTTATATACTAAATCATCTATGTCACATGTGAAAAATTAATTCTTAATTTACATTAACAGAAGGTTATTTTACACAGTTCTGCTGACAACAAGCAAAAAGTCAGTTAACAAGACGATTTAACATCACAGGACAGGTCAAAAGCTGAGAATTCTGGGAAGACACGTGATTAAACAACTTAGATTCTACAACGATATCTACTACAATTGCCAAAGAAAAAAGCTTATTATATCCCAATTATCGTATTTAGGGATAAGCTTTAAACTTTATAAATTTAGAGGTCTTTGTTTTTTCTAAAATCTAAAGAGAACAAAAGAATAAACTAGGGCAGGAGAAGAGTGAAAGAACTGCTGGGGAGGTGCAAGGGGCAAAGAGAGAGAGAGAGCAGCAAAAGCTGGATTCTACACCAAAAGCAGACTTCTGTAGATCCAGAAAATGTAGGATTCATAAAGCTTTAGCTTGGGCGCACACTACTGTGGCTAAATGTGTTGGAAAAATGTTCAGCCAGCAAAAAAATCTTTATTACATAGATTACTTTTTTTTTTTTTTTAATTTTCCTTTTAAGGTATAATTGTGCATGGGGAAAAGTATTGTGTTTTATGTATTTGTGAGAGGAAAGAAGATGTGTCCAAACTGGCTAATCTTTGGTGGAATCAAATGTGGAAAAGACAGCACAAAACACATTTTAAATTTTAATTGAAGTGTCTAATGCAGGTTTTGGTTCTGATGAATATAACCATTGGTACTCCTTGCAATTTCTGAATGAAGTCCAATGTTGAAATAAATTTGTTAAAAAAAAAATAAAAAGGAAAGAAGAAAGAAAGAGGAGAAAATGGATCCATCAAGTACTGCAAAAAGCAGTAAAGAAAAAAACTATCAAAAAGTACAGTCACAGCAGTGAGCAATGTGGAGTAAACAGAAGCTGCAAAACACATAGAGACAGACTCTAGAAAAAGCTATGACAACATCACAGACATGGACAACACACTCAGTAACACAGAAAAGAGAGGAAGAAGAGAAATTATTACCTATAAATAAAAATAAAATATAAAAAAAAAAAAGGAAGAGAAAGAAAAGAAAGAAAAGGTGAGAGAGAACAACTCTGGGCGTTAGTGGAAACGGTAACAAGACCCTACCTGAGCGTAACTGCTTGATGCGGCCATTGTTGTTGCTTGTGTCAACAGGTAAGAAATCTTTGAACCAAGTTATTTCAGGATCAGGATTGCCACTGGCTGCACATAACATGGTAGCTGTACGAGTTCGTTCAACCACCTTCAGCTGTGGGCCCATATCAATGGTGGGGAAACCTCGAGGAATTTGATCCTCTGCAAAAGACATGTATGATTTGAAGGATTTCACAGTAGTTACATAGTAACTCATGAAAGCCCCAATTACCACCCTGCTTAACATTCAAGAGCCCCCTATACTGTTTGTACACAAGGAACTGATGCAAAAACCAGATACTCAGGCAGTACTTTTAGTAACTTACAGTGATCAAAATGCTGATACAAAATAGAAAGTTCATAAAAAAGCGGCTAGAAACTTACTTATAAAATGCATTAAATTGTCATAGATACTGTATGTAGTGCATAATCATTGGGCTCCCACTACGGTACTTTGGTGTTGCTTTGCTTGAGAAAGTCCTTATTATTTTACGTGAAACATCGAATTACCATGCCTATCAACAACAAGGAAAACCCCATTTCTTTACATAAGACAAGTACATAAGGAAATGTGATCATGCAATATAGGATTTGGCCAGGGACTCCGGAGACCCAAGTTGTATTTCTTGCTTTTATCATTATTACCTATGTGCTGTTGGTCTGAACGTTTAAAGTCCCTGTGCTTCAGTTGTCCATCTGTAAGATGGGTATGACAGCACTTTACTGCTACAGAGAAGTGCTGTGAGGATGAATGCATTATAAGATTGCAAAGCACTGAGAAACTCTGAACATTGGAGCTATGCAGCTATCAAAGTTAAAGTGACAGGATATTCAGAATGATCTTGAATGGACACAACTGTGTCAACTAAAACACTCAGATATGGTCAAAAATCCTCACCTAGTGCAGTCAATAGTGAAATATTAAGAAATACTGAACAAGGGCAATTTGCCTTCTTAAGACGATATACGCTAGCAAGTAACACCAGTAGCACAGTGGGATCAGGCAATTTCTAAGAAAACAAGTTAGTACAGGTAAAATAATCTATTTGAATTACATCATCTTGTTCTTCATTTCCATTAAAACAGCACAAACATTTTTATTGCAAAATAATTGCTATTATTTCAATTTAATAAGGCCAAGCAAAAAAAAAAAATATCAAAGAAAGAGGATCGATACTAACTATAAAACACATATTAAATGTCTTGATTGGTGGTTTCTGACATTCAATTGATTAAGGGATAAATTTAACTTAGAAGAAATTGTTCAATGCCAACTCTCTGTCATGAAAAATGTGTCATAGTTTCAAATAGTTTAAAGGAAGTCCTCAGACTTTTCTGAAAAATGTATAGAAAGCAAGTACATCTTATAAATCTTTGCAGTTCCTGGGGCCTGCTGTCAACTATGAGCTACTTAATTGCTTGCAATACAAATGCACATAGATAGTACTCTGGTACAGTAAACACAATTCTCCAATAAGTTTGCATAAAACTTCGCAGCTAGTCTTTCTGCCAATCAGTGGTTAAGTGTCAAATCCTTCACTAGCTATAGGCTCCTCCCAAAGAAAGGTATGTTCATGTCATTTTATAAACATGAATTCTTTACTTTGGGAGTAACTGACAAGATTTGACTTGTGACACAGAACAGGATTTTTTTGACCTGACCTTTCCTTTCCTACTTGGCTCGTACGGAAAACACTGGAATCCCTTTTGCAAAAACATAAGTGTACAACAAAGATAATCTATCTTGAATACTAATAGGATGGAGTAGTAAAGAGCTTTCCTTTCTTATTTTTAATAAGGGTAATTAAATTCCATCCACCCCCCTTATGCATAGAATCTCTTTGAATGAATGCTCTTCATGAAATTTTCATGAGAAACATCACAATGTAACAGATTCAAATAGCCAGAACTGTTATATTTTTGACAGTTGTGGCTTGTTTCCAATCTGGCTTTCAGGTATTTGGCAATAAAACCCAATATTCAACATAAAATGGACCAGGAAAATAATGACATTTCTAATTGGAGTGCTTATCACGGTGGATTCAGTTTTTAAGATGTTAATTGCCTTTTTTCTCTCTGTTTATTGGTGATTTGTACAAAACTGTCTTTACATTTTGATGACACCAAGTTTGACAGATCATCAAACACACTATGCAAGAGAACTGAGCATCAAATCAGTGAACAACTGCCTCTCAGCCACAGCAAAAGTAACTATTAGAACATTTTGATATATTGGTAGTTCTACAATTTTACATGAGGCGAAAAGAAAAATATTTTTTACTGCTCGTTAATATGCTCATTAGGATCTAAACCACAGTATATACCACTGCTCCCTATTAATATTCAGTTCTAGTGAATTAGCTTCCAATTCATCAACAATTTAAATCAGACTTGACCTTCTGAAAACCATTTGGTACTGTCATTTTGAGTGGCCATTAAAGGGCAGATTTCTCTGTCCTTGCACTTAGTGAGTCACACATATAATACATATTTTGTTTAGGATGACAGATACAAGAGATTTAGAAATGGAGCACATTCTTTGAATTTGTTAGGTGCCTTAACAACTCTGCATTCTATTACTGGCATTAAGAGAATGTCTTTAGTACTGTGCTAGTATCATTTCCAATTGGTGGAGGAGTTCTACAAAAGTTATTTTTCACCAAATGTATGATCTGAACAACACAGAGAGGCGATTACAAAGACTGGTTACCACATGAACCCTTAAGAGAGAACGACAGGAAACAGCTTTGCCTTGTTTCCCATTATGGTTGTTCTTAATATTTCTAAACTGTTGCTTTCTGCATTCAGTTTGTTTGACATTGCTTATCTGTAAACAACGTCCTTGAGACTCCTACCTCAAGGTAGGAATCCTACTTGCTGCCAGTTTTGTCGAAGGGGTAATTGCTTCCTTTCCAAGCAACACGTATGGAAAAAGTACATTAACCTCTACATTCAGATTTCAGTATATCTCCAGACATTGTCCAACACATAATTTCACATGTTGCTGCACCTGTCTTGGAGGTGAGCCTGCCCTCACAAATGGTACAGCATGTAAAGTAGAGACTCAAACTCAGCTTTTATTTATAAACAGTAATTTTGATAGAGTGGTATCTTGAAAATACCAAGTAAAATTATGCTCTACCAAAAAGAAACCATACTTACCTTTAAGAGTATTTACAGAGAAGAACCTCTGAACATAGCTGTGCCAAAACTATATATCATAAACTCTGTTGTGCCCATCCTTTAACTCTCATTTTAAAGGAAAAAGTGTGCTGTTGTATCTCTCTTTTTAAAATGATACGAACTTCCCAAGCTATGTCTGAAGGTATACTATAAAGCCTATGTATATACTGGATACATAAGCTGGATCCAAAGAAAGAAGAGGATTTAATGCAAATCCAGTACAACCAATTTGACTTTTCATGGTAAACTTATACAGGTGTACAACACAGCTAAACAAAGAGAAAAACAGTGATCCTTATTCAGCATTTGTGCCACATCTCCTTAACATTTTGACTGCTTTTCCTGTAAAAAGCTACTTTCAGACCATGCCTATGTCCTGGTGGCAGCAAGAAGAGTAGCAGCTTTTAGAAACAGATTGGGTGTTCAAGTCTTAAATTCTTCATAGCTACATTGCTGAATCACTTTGACAATCAGCTTTGTGGTTTTAACAAGAAAGACAGAATAGTGTGAATGATATTCCCAGTTACAGTACTTTATAATAATATTACTATGATGTGAATATGAAGTGCAAATGTGAAGTACCCAAAGCAAATTCTGATGACTTTGTTTGTAGGTTACGGATTAGAAAGGCAAGGTAATAGCGCCAGGGTCCAAACTGGACAATTGAAATGAAAATTCAGTAATATCTATGTTAAGTATTTCCTCCCACATTAACTATTTGCACCATAAAACCACCCATATTCTAGAATATCCATATCAACCTGCAGTTAAATCAGTGTAATCCGCCTAACTAAAATACATAGCCAAAGTGTTTCACTATGCCTCTTAAAAAATATTGTCCTATGTGAACCAGTTATTCTGGTTGTGAAAATGGAGGATGGTTCTCCGTTCTATTGAGGAAGAAGAAAAAATATATTTCAAGATTCACTGATAGCTTTGCTGCAGGCAAATTTTAGTGATTCTGTAGCTCACAGAATAAAAAGGCACACATGGAGTATTCCCAGAGTACACTATATATACTGAAGATAAATTGCTGCAATAAAGTTTATTATTTCAAAGAACAGTGTAAATAAAGCTTTTATTTTCACTATTCCAGATGGCAGCAGCATATAATTTGCACTGTTTTGACATCATGACCGTATTATTCAAAATCATTCTTCCTGCAATGCAGGATTGAAACAGTAAAATCAAAGAGAGTAGGGGAGGGCGTAAAACGAAGATTTCGCAGCGAAGTTGCTATTCTGTACTATTATTGAAGAACTATGCATATGAAAAAAATGAAAAATAAAAACAACGCCACATCTAATTATACATAAAAGACTAATTTGGATTTAAAAGATATAAAGGATCAGGAAAGTGCTAGCTAATAAACATTATTCCTATTGACATATTTTACAAGGTAAATTTTGTCAAAAAAGTAATTATGATCACACAATATTTTTTCCGTAGGGTCCTTTGTTCAGAGCTGCTATATACAGATGGCTATTTTTACTTAGTAATGTAAGTCAGTGAAGGAGGGCAATGGCTATACTGTAAGAACAGATCTAAGTATCTGTTGGGATTTCTCTTAAATTTCATGCGATTATACCACACAAGGAAAGGGAATTAGACATCGACAAGATAATCAGAGACTCACTAAGTATTCAACAATAGATCAGCTGCCCAATATATTGCACTAAAAACCATATATTTTAAAATATTCTTCATATATTGAAGAGAAGTGCAAAGCAATTTTGATGCAAAAGAAAACACATTTGTTTAGTAGCTCTGTATGCAATTACCCTGCAAATTGCAAAGTAATGTCTATATAACAGAACACGGAGTCACTCTAGACTGAATTATCATTTGTATGAATGTTGAAGCAGCAATTTCACATTGCATGAAGTCAGTTAACATTCATTGTTATTAGCATTTAGCCTTAAATAAGTTCTCTGTTTTAACAAATGGGTGTATTGAGCCTTTGAAATTGGATATCTTGATAAAGACATGAAAATGGGAAAAGGAATTTGCACCTTTTGGCAGTTCTCAAATTCTGCTAAATTAAAGACTGCACATAACAAGCTCTTTCAAAAGTGACCTGTCTCACTATGTGAACAATGAAATACCTCTCACCGTCCTTTAACAATTCTGAACAACAAGAATTAACATCTGGTGAGTCATCACTCACGAAAACACAACCTTCAAAACAAAGGTTTATTCTCACACATGTCTGTTCCTCTTACTAGGAATGGAAATGGAAATACAAAAGGCATTGTCCTAAAAAAAAAAAAAAGAAAACAAAAAAACCCCAACTCCAGAACCCAAGAATCCCTGCCAGATGTCCTTTCTCTAACATAAGAGGACTCAGCCAGAATTATGGTAATGAAACAAAGGCAGAGAATGTGAATTGGTGTTTGAAGTGTGGGTTATCATATATTTTGGAAAAGAAACACAAACTTCTGATGTGGAGAGGATACAGCATCCTACATTTCCATATGCAAATGCTCACAAGAACAAAATTATATATTTTGCACTGGTGAATAAATGACAAAAGGATGGCAAAGGATGGCCATTTGAATTTCCATGATTACCATTTCTAATTTGAGGCTTAGTTTCCAGACGGGGTTAGGATTTAGATTACACTAAATCAGGGTTAAATTGGGGCTTGCCAAGAATGAGGATTAAGAAAACACATGATTGCTCTATCTAGTCAATATTTTAAACATATTAATATTTGTATTTTGACATCTTTCTTACTTTCATTTGAAAAATAAATGGCAAAGAGTAACAGTAGTGCAGTGATGACAGTCTTTGTTTTAATTTTTCACATCACACAGTTTTATGGTGCAGCATGTTATGGATCAGCAGCAGGTTCATATGTACCCCAGAGCTCACTTCTCTTGTTAGGAGTCTGTATATACAGATTGGTCCAGAACACATAAAGGAATTCTTTTCTTTTTGTTCTCCTCCTTTCTACTCATTAATATTCTGTATTAAAGTATTGATATTAGTAAATACACATGACACTTTTTATAAGTAACTACCTCGTATTCATTCTTAAATATAAAGCAACAAATCACCACAATAAAATTATAACATACTAATTTGAACTGAGAAGGGGGAAGTAGCATCTTGTTTTTGCTTCACCAAAGCAAAAGAGAGAAAAAGTGAGCAGTCCAGCAAAGGAGTTGTAAGACCATACAGTTCCCTTTTCCCTTCTCCCTCCCCATTTACACTACATGTCTGAACTTGAAGGAGTGATAATACTGCATATGAAAGTCAAACAAACTCAGCTTGTGATCAGGGTCATGTGCGTTACTGATGTTAAACAGCTTTCAATTTGTTTCCTCAATGCCATACTCTTACTGAATACTTTTTATTGCAGCCTACATACACTGCAGACCAAACTGACAACTATAAACTATACTAACTGCATTAATGTCACAGCTGCAAAATTTAAGGACCTGACAAAGGAAATGTAGTGGCAAACCCATCAAGTTTGTTTAAGTCTTGTTTTCAAAGGAGAATACTTTTTTTTTTTTCATTTCTAGCTCAGCATCAAACTTGTGCATTTTAGGAAGAGGATGATTTTCACTTTGACAGGTGAGTAAAAAGGTGCCCCAGAAGGCCTACAGTTTGGTACCTAAGAAGAAGGAAAGAAGGAATAAGGGTGATGACACTGTATCCCCCAAGTTTTGAAAAAACATGCTTGGGTCAGAACACTAACAGTAAGTTATTCAAGGTAGAGGCTATGCATTTCAACTGCTTTTTATGGGGCCTGGCACAACAACGCACCCGTACAGATGTAGCAATTTGAATGTTACAGCAGTATTTCAATAAATAGCAAGCATAATGATGAGCAACAAACAATAAAAGTGTTATTATTGCTGAAGATAATACGAAAAAAGATATGTTGTCAGAATAGGCAATGAACTCAGAAAATGCAGTTGAAGAGGATATCCCTTGAAATTCAGTATTACTGAGCATTACACTAATGTTACTGGTACAAAATATGCAGTTTTGCTGTATCTATTGCAGCATTCATCTTCATTGGTCTGAAGAACATGCTTAAAACATTTGCAACATGACTACAGATAGCTGACTGTAAAAAAATAATGGATACAGTAGCTTCCCATTTTTGTGTTTTGTTCACTTTTATCTTTTAAGTCTTTTCACTATTATGAACACGTCTATCAATTAAGAAAATTCTGGATGAGACAAGGAAGATGCAAGATAAAAAAGCAATGCCTTATATCATGTATTATATCATGTATTATATCATGTATTCCTAACATACAATACAGAATCCAAAGTGCTGGTAAATGTTAAAACACACATCATCTTTGGACCTATATGAATCTTTAACAGAACCAAGAAAGTATTTCATTTATAAGTGGATGGTGAAGTTCTCCCCCGGTGGCCTGGTGATGGAGGGAATGGCTATGATCTAGACCTCACTTTTCTTCTTCCTGAATATGACAAAGGTATCCCTTTCACGTCTCGTGCCCACCTATGGCAACATTTCCTCTTACTCACAGATGCTGAGGAGACACCTAGGGATCTGTCAGCAGGGAAGGATAGGCATAGGAGAAGAGAAGAGAGTAGACAAGAATTTCTTTTTTTGCTTGGGGTGAGTTTCACCACTTAAGTCAAAATAGCTTTGAGGAAGCATTCAGACAATGAAGTTAGAGGGTATTTTCTTCTAGGGGAAACACAGCCATTCAAATCTGCAGAAGAATGCAGAAGAGCTTCCTCTGTAGCAGAGGACATGCATTGCTTGAAACCCAGCTTTTTCACAGTTCTGTGCCCCAGTGCAATAATTACCGGTGTCTGATAAATACTTTTAATGAGTATGGATTTACACAGTAGAGCCTCACTGTATTAACATTTACCAGTATACAAGTGGATGAAAACATATATGTAGTAACAACATAGCAATGTAACTATTTCTGAAGCCTAAGGCAGCCAACAATTCAAAGTTTTCATCTCAGAAAGATTCAGAGATTTGTGACGTCATAAACATAATTTTGCTATGGATTATATTGTCCCTAAATCAATGTTTGAACTGGATGTGGTCTGAGACTTGGACTTCTACCTGAAATTTTGCTGCTGCCCTAAACTGAAGTAAACGGGTCTAGTCTGGGACTTAACATGTTTCATGTTATAATAGGAAATGCTGTTTTCATAGGTGATAGATAACATCTGTACTCTTTATTGCATGGAAGAAAATACTCAACATCCTGTCATGCTTTCTAGCATGGTGGAGGCCTGCCTCTCAAGCAGGCACAGAAGGCCTGGTGATGCAAGGCAGCATTCATTCTGATCCGGAGGGAGCTAGCACTTGCATTCTTCCAAAGCATTTTTCACAATAATAATTATATGGCCTTGGAAGGGCTATTGTGAACTGCTGTGAACTGAACTGAGCAAACTCAAGCAGGATTTCTGGAAGACTGAAGGAGAGAGATGTACTTTAAAAATGACACTTTCACATTTGTCTAGCAACAGCAGCTAATACTTGTCGTGGAACTGTAAATGAGGAATGGCATGGGCATCCATTCATAAGATGTTGAACATAGAACAAAAAAGGATTTACTCAGCTTTGCTACAACTCTTGCTGCAATTTACCTGACTAATTGCACCACAAGTTATATTGTCAGTAATTTGAAATAGGATCTTGACTAGGCATAGGAGCATAGGATGTTAAAAACTGCTTCTTAAAAAGTGTTTTAGACACTGAGCTCAAGCTTCACACCTGTAAGCCCTTCATAATTATTTTAACTAATTATGAAATTCAGTACTGCCTCTAAAAAATATATGAAACCAAAATCCGTGATGGGCAGTGTAAACTGAAATTTATTACTGACAACAATCTGTCATCAAGAATATTTGTCAGCATTTGCTGATTAAATATTACATTGATTTTATGTAGAATATATGTAAGGGGTTTTTTTTGCACAGTTTCTCATTAAGATAATTTTCCCACCAACTTTTGTCTAGCTGATCAAAGATGATACTAACAAAGCAAGACGTACGTTCTAGAAAAAAGTGGAGGGGAGGGCTGGGTTTTTTTGTTTTGCTTTGTTTTGTTTTTTATAAAGGAAATATCTGCAAATGAAAATGATGATTTTTTTAACACAGATATAGCAATGCTTCGGTTCCAGTGGAATACTGTACTAGCATGGACTTAAGGAATTAGCTGTTCTGTGTAGCTGGAAGTCATGGGCCTAAATGAGTGCTGTGATAACTTTTGAACAGTCCAGTGTGATTGGCAGGAGACTGATGGAGTCATGATGTCAGATGGGGTGGCAGTGGTGGTGGGGAAGTGCATCTGAGGAGGGATAGAAAGAAAGTTTCATATTACGACACTTATTTGCAAATTCATTACAAACTGTTCTGTGAAAAACAGTTAATGAAGTCAAACATCTGTGGAGAGCTGGTTCCTGCCTTTAAACAGACGTAGTGTGACAGACTAAGCTTAGCATATCACTGTATGTGTCAAGTACATCAAGTGTATCTATATGCACTCTTTAGAAGCAATTGGGAGCACGTCAGATGTTATAGTAATTGAGAAAAAATTTCTGCTGCTAAATGGAGACCAGTGACAAGTGGCGCTCCTCAGGGGTTGGTACTGGGACAAGTGCTGTTTAACATCTTTGTCAGCAACATGGACAGTGGGATTGAATGCACCCGCGGCAAGTTTGCCAACGACACCAAGCTATGTGGTGTGGTCGACACGCTGGAGGGACGGGCTTGAGAGGTGGGCCTGCGCAAGCCTCATGAAGTTCAGCCAGGCCAAGTGCAAGGTCCTGCACCTGGATCATGGCAATCCCAAGCACAAGTTCAGGCTGGGCAGAAAATGGATTGACAGCAGCCCAGAAGAGAAGGGCTTCAGGGTGTTGGTGGACAAGAAGCTCTTGCAGCCCAGAAAGCCAACCACAAGCTTCTCAAGAAGCTTGCAGCCCAGAAAGCCAACCACATCCTGGGCTGCATCGAAAGTAGCATGGCTAACAGGTCAATGGAGGTGAGTCTCCTCCTCTACTCTGCTCTGGTGAGACCCCACCTGGAGTATTGCGTCCAACATAAGAAGGACATAGACTTGTTGGAACAGGTGCAGAGGCAGGCCACAAAAATGATCAGAGGGCTGGAGCACCTCTTCTATGAAGACAGACTGAAAGAGCTATGGTTGTTCAGCCCGGAGAAGAGAAGGCTCTGGAGAGACCTTATAGCAGCCTTCCAGTACCTAAAGGGGGCCTACGGAAGAGATGGGGAGGGACTCTTTATGAGGGATTGTAGCAATAGGACAAGGGGTAACGGTTTTAAACTGAAAGAGGAGAGATTTAGAAAAGAAAGGTCTTAGAAAGAAATACTTTACTGTGAGGGTGAAGCACTGGAACAGGTTGCCCAGGGAAGCTGTGGATACCCCATCCCTGGGGGTGTTCAAGACCAGTCTGGATCAGGCTTTGAGCAACCTCATCTAGTGTAAGGTGCCACTGCCCATGGCACAGGGGTTTCAAGCAGATGATCTTTAAGGTCCTTTCCAATCCAAAAAATTCTGTGATTCTATGGTTCTTTGAATATATAGCAACAAATCTTGGACTATTCAATAGTATTTCAGTATTTTTTTGTACCCAAAGAAGACTTAAAAATCAATCTGTGCATACTAAACATCTTTCTGCTTTTATTTTATTAAGGCATACTACTTTGAATAAGTGCTACAACATAATCTGTTCTGAGTATTAACTGAGAGGGTAAGATAGGAATTATAAAAAAAAGGGTTGGTTGTTTTTGACTTTTCAGTCAGATTTCCAGCTCCTTTGGCACGTGAGGAAAAGATCTTGCTAATATATAGGTAGCTTTTTTTTGGTGTTCTTACTCTAAATACTATGCTTCTGGAAAAGATTTGTCTCAACTGTTTATCCTGATGTATTAAAAACTTTCTGAAGAAGACGATTTTTAACCTTTAATATGACACATCTAAGCCTTCATATTATTACAGGACCTGATGCAGGTATGTATGTCCATAAACACTGTTATCTCCAAAGTCCCACCTTAACATCTTATTTTCCTTTAAAAACCCACCAGCAAGCCACCCTGAAAGTGTACCATCAAGAGCTTTGAGAAAAACATTGTCCTGAATTTCAGCCTTAAAAATCTCTATGCTTCTAAAAATGAAGAGAAAAATCTTTCTGTATTTGCCAGGATTTGTAAACCATTAGGCCAAAATTTTCCAAGGCAAATATTAAGTCCACTGTATTGTACGACTTTTTGGCATTTAGTAGATGGCTTTGCACTAAGTCAGTATCATGGAGATCACAGCTGCAGTAACACTTCCAAAAGTTCTTGCCTGACACAACAGAAGTCTCCCTCTGCACCAAAACATCTCAAAGCTCTCAGAAACTATCAGCAAGTACCTGGCAAATTTCCACATCTCTGTTGCTACGTCTGTGACCATCTTTACCAGCTCATATAGCAAGTAGGATGACATGAACTGCTGATGCTAACTTAAGTCTTCAAAAGGAGAATAAAATAATAGCTTTGCCAGATGATCTCCTGCTGAAGTCTTGAACAACTGACAGCAAGCATTCTTAAGTGTTTCTATCAGTTTTAAATGACCTTATAAAAACCATCTTTCTCACAACAACAACAACAAAATCAGTTAAATTCATGACTACCAGAGGTAGCATTCTTAATTTATTTTGTGCATAAATTCAGGCACAATGTCTTTCATTCTAGAAGTGGAGACAAAAATTCCCTAGAAAATATCTTAGTCTATGTGAAAAGCAAAAATGAATCCAACTATCAGTTGTAAGTTATTGCTTCCTATTTCTTAATGCAGGACATCAGAAACTGTCAAGGGTTTAAGAGTCAGGATACATCATCTGCAAATTGGAGACTCTTTTTTTAATGATTCTGAGTCAGGAAAAAGTGTATATCCATTATGTAGCACAAAAACGTGTAGTAATGCTAAATAAACTTAAGCACAACATATCCAAGGCCAGCAAGTAACTTAGTGTAAATTATGTGATTTCTTCTGAGTACATTAGGTCTAGAAGCTTTCAGAGCTTTTCAGCTTTTTCACTCCTGGGTAAAAGTTCTTTTCAATGAAGGTAACAAAAACTATTTTAATAGCTATTATTTATGTAACATGATTTTGCAAAGCAGACCTATCCATTATAGTGAAAAAAGGGTACAGCTACACATCTATAGCTCCATATAAGTACGGTAGATTTTTCATATTTCATAATGAATTCCTTTTTCTTTTACAGTATTCAGTTTTATCATATGTAAGACAGTGAGAGCACTCACAGTATTTCTGAGTCTAAAAAGCACCTGCTCCAAAACTGTTTTAATGATCAAATCAGTGCATATTAAAAAAAAAAATTTAAAATCAGTTTACCATCATTCTGTAACATTGCATAACTGTAAAAATGATGAAAAAACAGTATTGCTCCATATTTCTTAAACCTAGACAGTCTGTTCCAAATAATCACATGCAGAAAATTATTTCTTGATTGGCTGCCAATGGCTTTATAACTTTTTCATTACATAATTTATCTAACTTAAAGCAAATGAGTAGTCTCATTGAGAAAACTGACTGTAATGGAACTATTTATATACTTAAGTATGTTGCTGAACTGCTGTCACATATTCTAAATTCATTGCCATTTTATTTCAAAGGCTATTTCATGTTATGCTTTCTTCCTACTCCAAAAGCAAATCAGATAATTTACAAATTTCACCCATCCCCTATGACAAATATTACCTACTCTTTCTCTATAAGTGAAATCAACTTGCATGCATATCACTTATCTGCCTGAAGATTCATGAAGCACTGTTTATGGCAAGTACCATAACAACTTAGACATGCATCATCAAGAACACTTCATTTCACCATTGTACTTGGGCTAGCTCTTATGCTAAGCAGATACAGCATTGCAGAGAAATAAATGATTATTTTTTAATATCATGGGAAGAGCAAGGAAGCCATTTAACGTATGTTCATATCATTAACCATTAAGCATCTTGGGGCCTGAACAAGTAGCCATTTCATGCAAGCAACACTGAAAATTTGTTACTAGAAAACCAAGATAAAAGAGCAAAAGGTAATTTTCAAGTTGATGTTTTGGCAGTGCAGGTAGACTAACATGCACAAGTGCAAACCTGCACACATGCAAACCCTTATTGAAGCTCCCACTGTTTATCAACATTCATGGTTAACAACTCTCTTTTTTTAGATTATAAACAGAACTGAGCTTTTAGCACTATACAAGTATCTGCTGAGTAATACCTAAATGGTAGGATTAACACTTACTTCCACAGTTTGCTTTAGCAGCTACATGTTGGACCACCTCTGTTATTTAGAGGTTATAAGATTAAAAGTTCACAGTTGGAGGTTGTAGGGAAGTAGGCAAACAACTACGTTCTCAGTCAGTACAAGATGTTAGTTTAATAATTATTGCAATAAATCACATACAGTTCTTTTTCTTCTCTTGATCTGCACATAATACTAATTAACTTTAATAGGAGTTACAGAAATGCATCAGAAGAATGCATGCTATAAAACTTAGAATTAATTTTAAACACACGAAAACAGTATTGCAACTGTTTAAATGAAACCTTCACACAAAATGCTCTATAAATTCAATAGCACCTACATTAATAGTATTAACAGTGTTAAAACTGGGACATTCATTTAATATTGACTTTATTTTACAATGAATGCCCTTAGTGTTTTCAGTGAATTCTATTGTTCCATCCATGCAAAAATTTACTTTCTTACAGTAAGGTTCTCTTTTACCTTTCCTTTATTTCTCTACAGTACTGTAACGAGTTACCTTTACTTCTGTAAGGCTAGGTAGATGGATGCTTAGAAGATACTTACTGAGTTTTATGCTTTGGTCTTCTTGGTATTTTTATTCTGGAGACAAGTGCCTTTTAGAACTGTTTTCCCCCTTTTTTTTTTCCTTACCAATTTTCTTTCAGCAGAGTAGTCTTAGTCTTTCAGTCAGTGTTTAGTCTTCTGTTCAAAACTGCCTCCCCAGAGAGCTGTAAGTACTTGTCAATCTCCCAAAAGCAAAGTTTTGAGAGAATTTAAAGTACTCCCTTTGTTTTAGCTGCAAAGTTAACTCTATGTTCCTTTCAAATTTCACTTGAACTTGCTGGTGCTCTCAACTTTCATTATTTGCCTAGGGCCTTGATGGCTCCAGTGTTTTTAATTGCAGAAGGTGTCTGCTGAGGGCTACTGTGCCAGTATACGACACCTTCCATTCAAGTGTATAGTGCTGGTGTATACTTTCTGCCAGTGTGTTTTGGTGAAGGGTTTGCTGTTAGTGTATGCACCATCTATGGTTAGCACCAGAGGAAATTAAGATGCAGGAAGATTTTACTGAGGGTTACAAAGTTCTGGTGAGGGTGGATCACTTAATTCTCAAGATGACAGCTCTCCCACTTTTGGTATTGCTTTAACTTGTCAGACAAACTGTCTACTTGCAATACTGAATACTAGAAGGCCATTGAATGAGATTTGGTGGCACCATCAGTATTCCTGGGTGGGACAATTTACTCTTCCATTTCTTAGCCTATCATTTATGGTGAAGGTCCCATCTCTGAAGCTGTTGAAGATATGTTTGGGTGTGTACTGCCTTTTAAGAAGTAGGTACAGAAAACAATTATGACTCATACACTTCTCTAAAATGTTCTTCATGTGCAAAAGGGTAGCTAAGTTCACTCACAATTTTGGGAAAAGGATAATAGTGTATGCTAGTCTACTACAATAGAAAGGGTAAAAGACTGTGGGTAAAACTCCCAGAAGAATTATACGCATGAAATTCTGAAAGAACTGATAAAGATGCAACATCTGCAGTATGACTATGCATGTGAGATACTTGCGTTCAAACTCAAACCAGCCTAACGATCACATATGCATGCAAACTCCGAAATTTAAATGTGATGAAGACACATGTGGTACTTAAAAACTGAAAAACGCCTCAGTTTGTTTCTGAGAGCAGTGAATGTAATAACAGCATAATCACTCTACAGATATTAACAGTCATTTCATGTTTCCTAAATTGAGTAATACCATATTTTATTGTGGGTTGTTTTTTTTTTCACTCTTAAAAAAAATAACCTAGCTAGTAATAGAACATTAGACCAAAAGATGGTTTCCATTTCTTTTTGCATACCAGTGTAACTACTAACTGCCTAGCAGTTTCATTTCAGTGATTCTTAATGAACAGCTTTGCAAATGATGATCAAATAGAGTCGCAGAAAGGAAAAATTTCCTTAAATCCTATTCCAACATTTCTAGATTTATTTCTTAATTTACTTTATGCTCACTCTAAATTAGCATAACATCTTGGGGAAAATGCAAAATATGACAGAAAATATAGAAAAGCAGTGTTTTGATATATCCAGGAACAGACTGCTCCTGGTGAACTTGAAGCTCACATATGACAAGAATAAATATATAGAGAGAGTACTATAGAGGACTAGCCTTAGTAACCACTTTAAATCAGAATGTTAGCCATTCATTTTTGGCTAATGACTAAATCATTTTACTTTTTTCTATCATTTCCACAGAGCTAAAAGTCCTTCTAAAAAAAGTATTAAAGATTTAAAAAAAACCCAGAAAATAAAAAGCTCATCCTAGAAACACATAACAACATTTCAGGCTGACTTCAGGGAGTCAATATATTACTTCTACATTTTAATGAAGAAAACCAGAAAGACTGATGACGATTACACAGTTTGTAGCAAAACTACATATTTGAAAGAACAGGCTTCCTTATGAGGCACACATCCAGTACACTCAGAAACAGGTCAGCTTCATGTGTTAAGGAGCAAGCCATTGCATGATTTGGGCAACGATACTCAGATTAGATAAAATAATTTGAGCTTCTCAACAGCATGGGAGGTTTGAGACAAGGATGCCGCCTTCTGTATTTCCTACTCATACTAAGTAGCATTTGCAAGGAGTTCTGTAGACTACTACAGCACTATTTTAAAGTCAAACAACTATAAGCAAATACTAGTTTAATAAGTAAATGACACAGAACAAATCAAACCCTGACATATGTTTAAAAACAGTGGGTAAAATCCTGCAAGACAAAATCAGAATTTGTAGCAAAAGACAGTTTATGCACTACAAAATGCTCTTAGAATCCAGCAAACAGCTCTACGGTTCATTTTCACAGACAACTTGTCTATCATGAAAAATGATTCCATGTTCTCTGCGTAATTATTACTTATACACATGAAATACATGTGTTCTACCCAGGGTTTTCACTCAAATCGCCACTTTGTACTGCTCAACAAATTCTCTTTCAAAACATTAATGGAATCAGGGTCCCAGGATACAGAAACTGACCTAGAAAGGCATTGCAATTGAAAAGAAAGAACCCTTGAATTTCTCAGTGCTCCCTGCGAGATACAAGAGTTCGAGTAATTCATGTACTTTAAAACCCTCTACTGTTCTCACCAATTAACTCAATTTGACACCACACTAAAAATCTGGAGAAAAGTTACCTGTTCTCAGAGATTTTAGAAAACATATCCCAGTAACTCATATTGCCAAATTTACTATAAGCTTTGTGGCACAGAGATTTTAGAGGTAGTCCTACCTTCAGATGGTAAAAGCTAACAGAATTTCACTGAATGAACAGAATTCCACGTTGTTTATCCAAACAGCTTGTGGCTCAAAAGCCTTATGGTTTGCCTACAGTAACCACTGTTTTCTTTCCTGCTAGGTGGAGTGAAGACACTTCTAGTAGGGAAGGAGGCAGAATGTCGAAGACTGATTTTGCAAATTCCTTAAATAGCTCCCATTTTTTGGTTAAGTATAGTACATGTCTGTATTTTCTAGTAATATTCTTGCTTTGGAATGTACTTAAGTAAAAAAATTCTGAACAGGGCTTGAAGGTTATTAGGAGTAAGATTTTCAGTTTTTATACTGTTGTGATTGGAATTTGTGTCTGTATCTTTTTTTTCTCTCTACACAAATGAGTATAATAAAACATCTTTTAACCAAACAGAATCACAGAATCACATGGGGTTGGAAGGGACCTCTGGAGATCATCTAGTCCAACCCCCCTGCCAAAGCCGGTCCACCTAGAGCAGGATGCAACTACTTGTCCAGGTGGGTTTTGAATGTCTCCAGAGAAGAAGACTCCACCACCCCCCTGGGCAGCCTATTCCAGTGCTCTGCCACGCTCAAAGTAAAGAAGTTCCTCCTCATGTTTAGGTGGAACTTCTTATGTTCAAGTTTGTGCCCATTTCCTCTTGTCCTATCTCTGGGCATCACTGAAACAAACAAACAAACAAAAAAACACCTCTACAGAACACAGTATAATGCTTCTCTTCCTTCTGAAAACAAACAAAAAGAACCCAAATAATCCAAAGTTTTTATGAACTTACAAAAGAATGGAATGTTATTAAGCACTGTAATTTTGAGCACAAGAAAGCAGGAAACCAGCATATTCAACGGAAAAGAAAAAGGGGGGGCAGTGTTACATTTTTTCTTCCCTTTATATATTATGCCATGCACAGTGAAACTGACTAGGAAATATGCTACCCATTTTATTATATCACAACATTTTAAAGATGCAGAAATTCATTACAACTTCTGTGCTGTGTCTAGATCACCACATTTAACCTCTTTGATCATATCTTTACTGGGAACTTCTTTTTGTCTCTAATTATTGGTATTATTCTTCCTCTGCAGATTCTTTAGCAGGCTTTGTGAATTTAATCAGAATCACTGCATTCCCCTGTATGATTACATTTGAGCACATTCTGATTTCATCTTACTATGGTTCAAGCAGATATCACCACTCACAATAGCGGATCCTGATTTTTAGGCTTGAAAATGCTATGAAATTTAACTGCATGCCATGTTTTACAATCAGCTGTTTTAGGAGATCATGACACATACAAATTCACATCCTCAGGTTCACTGGCTATACTGATAGACAAAGTACCCAGAGAAGGGAATTTAAAAATGAAAGACTCCTATAAAATTAGAATGTCTTTCCAGTGACAAAGAAATATAAAATATTTTGTTACTCACAGTCAAAAGGAGTGACAAAAGGAGTACTTAAAGGAACTTCACCTTCCCAAAAGCTGACCATATAGTTTGTTACATATTTGCACAGAAGATTTTACAAATTGATTTTCATATGTGAGATTTTACATGACTTGTCTGCATTTTTTCTTGAGTAGGTGAAACGAGACTTTCTGTCTATAGCTTCTGAAAAGGAGATAATAAAATGGCAGCTGTTCTGAAAATATGCAGAAGGAATACAGCAGGGTTCCTCCATAACCATGGGTGAGCTGAAAAAAAAAATTTGTCAGGACTGATTTGTTTTTCCAGTTTCCCTGTGAGAAGCTAAATTACAAAAAAAAAAAAACAAACCCAAAAATCTTCACATGGATTATCATCTTCAAATATTCAGTTACAATAATGGTGAGAAAGTCAGATAAAAGTTTATAGCAGACTTTCTTAACAAAAGAAAAGGCCTAATGGATTTTCCAACTAAACAGAAAATCATCGGGTCACAGAGCATACTTGTCTTCTGCACTACTCGGGAAATACAAAATCAAATCTCATTTTTACTGCAACATACTCACAAGGTAAATAGAGTTCAGGAAATAGCAACAAAACTTATGAAGCACCTGAATGAAGTAATTTATTGTGCAAGCTTAGGAGACTAATGTTAGAGGTCTCTCCTCTCTCAGGAGGCAGAGGATGAGCACAAAAGGAGGACAGGTATGGGATGAGAAAGTCTTTCACTCAGTCATAAGCAGCATCAGAAAGTAGCTTAAGAGAGGAAGCACCGGCTTCTTACCAAGTCTAATTTAATTAGGGGAATAGGATATGTTTAAAAAAAAAGGTAAGAGCAATAATGACAAAACCAGTATTAACTCAGTGGCATTATATATAAGAAAGACTGAAATATGGGCAATAAATGATAAATACTTCGCCAAACTTGCAAATCCTAGCTACATTCATAAATTTGTTTATTGTCTAGCCTTGGAGTTGATGAATGCAATTGATCTGCATAAACAGGCCCTAACTTTTCCATATTGATGTTTCAAGACATTCTGTGATTTTTGAGTCAGAATATGCACATTCCTAATATCCCTGTAACCTATACCCATTAAATCACACTTCAAAAGTGTATTATGAGTTTATTTTTACTAGTCTCACTTTTTACTTTCATTTAGATATTATTTTTTTGTTCTGTTATTTGTACCTGTAATAGCACATTACAACATGAGGAACTCAGTGGTAGGAGCAAGTTCATTCCAATTCTGATGTCATATAATGCTTTCAGTAGATTAATAGCTGCATTTTTTCCAGTAGCTTATATCTATTCCATTGTAAAGGTTTTGTGGCAAGAACAGTGTCACCATCTAAGCTTGCAGAGTGTCCATCACAATGATGCTTCGACTTTGACTGGAAACATAGCAAGCTATTGTAATACAAATGCAATATTTGTTGATTGAAATATTAGATAAATTTACGACAGCTGATGAGGCCATATTATGCTCTACAAGGATTTTGAATCCACTGTTCTTTTCTTTTATAAAAACCTGAGTGCAGTTAGTGACAATCGAACATTTTCATTCATTCCACAGTGGAGCAAATGCAAAATAGTGACTTAATATATGATAAGAGTATGGCTAGTGACAATAGCTCTATTTTGGTAAATAAATTACTTTGAGCTATCACATTCCCCAAAGTAAATGGACAGCTGCAACAGTTTTCAGTAAGCTATTAGTGTGCAAAGATAAAATGATGTACTTTTGCATAGACAAAAGCTTGATACAACAGCCAAAACAGCTGATTTGTTAGATTCAAGACTTCATGCAGACTGCTAGGAAAACTGTTTAACTTCACCTTTCAAACAGAGAGATGAGAATCAGACATAATTTAAAAGGCTATTTCTGGGCTGTCAATCAAAGCAGGCCAAGACATGAACAGTGTATTTGCAAGTTATTGGGAACTTGCCAAATATAAGCACAGAAATTAGACTGCTACGTTACTCTATGAAATTGAGATTACAGAAATACAAGCAAAAAAGAAAGAAAAGCAATTGGGCAAATAAGAACATCATTGATAAAACATCAGGTCATAACACAAAAATGGTATTTTTTTCCCGTTATTTGCACTGATGAATGATTAAATAAACCACAATTGTCTATTGAACAATAGCCTGAAAAGAAAGAAAAGGAAAATCATCAACATCTGCCTTCAATAATTTAATAGGGACCTCATGTCTTGTCCTAGAAAAACTAACATAAACAATGTTGTTAGTGCTGTTCAGCCAAGAAGTACTGCTTTTCAGCACAAAGAGACGCAGAATATTTTTTTTAAAAAAGAAAATGGTAATATATCGCAATAATATCTGCTCTATTTGTTTTGGGAAGTGTCCTTGGACATCTGAAGATTGATTTTCAATTTGATCAATCAATTTTTTGATGCTCTGTAAACATAATCAAATGTATCTGACTTTCAGTGGGATAGACGAGAAGATAATTCTTCCATGTACAGATTTGAATAAGTTCATGATCTTACGTAATGAAAAATACTGGAAATGGAAAACACCAACTAGGTCAACAAGCTGCATAATTCAAGGGTCTTCCCTATGATCCATTTTTAATTTATTTTTTCTTGTCACATTTTCACTGTTCTTTGCCTATCACCTCACTTATATTCTGTACTTCTTTATACTTTCCTATCCTGAAGCTTAGTGATACATAACCCCAAAGTTTTCTATTATGATTGTTACCAGATTTTTCAAATTAATGAACACTGAGTGTATAATTATCTTTAACTAGCAACAAATTCGATTCTATTTTGGCTGATGTTCTTTTTTGGAACTTCATGGCCGTTACGACAGGGGAATTGTAAAAGGAAAGGTTAGACAAGAAACATTGCTGCTAGTAACTCATTAAGCAATCTATTGACTCTTTTCCTTCTATTTAATCTGCTTCAGAGTAATTAAATAGCAGTGTGTCTTTTTCGAATAAAATTATGGAGGGGCCAAGGACTAATTTTAAAATAGAAGGTACATATTATGATGTATTTACAAAATACATGTAAAACTGTGTTCTTATTAACATGATTCTTGAAAAATAAAAATTATCCAGAAACAATTTAAGCAAAAAATCATTTAATATTTGAAGTCAGGCTATTAAAACAACTCTTCCACCTCAATAGAAATAGATTTGTCTGTGAAGACCAGCCTGTTTAAGTCTTCAGTAGTAAGTTCTTACACAATATTCACCTTTCCTCTTCCTTTCTTGAAAAAACTAACACAACATATGAACTTCATAACTTTGTTTACTCTTTGTGTGTGTGGTATAGCCTGTTTTCTGTTTTAGCTAATTAGACAAAAAGTTGTTTTGTCTCCCTGAATTATGTTTCTAAAATGCATGTGTTTGGCATAAAATTCACCAGACTTAAAATGGATAGTAATGAATTTTGGAAAATTTTGTACTTCTAATTCTTATAGTTACAAGCCTTTTTACATACAGTCCCGTCTGATCCATGAGCTTTCCTTTGCTATTAACAAGGCTAAACCCCATTTTTCCCATCTCTGTCCTCCCATTGCCCTGTTCCTTCCTGCCTTCCCTTCCTTCTTTCCTCTGTCCCTTCATTCCTCCTTCCTTCTTTTGTGATTATCTTCATAAAATACGATGCAAGCATTACAGAAAATTTTAGGGAGCTAAGAGTTTCAATTATAGTTGATGCGGTTATAGCTGAAGAATTGATAACACAGTAGATTTGAAGAATAGTAAGGCCCTAAGTAACATAGAATTTCGATGACTATTAAAATAGAAAATAATAATTGTTAATAATAACAAAAATGCATCTATCAAAATGCTAATTTTACTATTAGTAATGATTCTTTATTCAAAGACAAAGATCTAGCTGGTGATCTATCAAGCTGTAAAATGCAACCAATTAGTTCTCTCCTTTTCTGATGGGGAAAAAGACAGTACTTCCTTTGTTTTATCTTGAAGACAAAATGCACAGTACAGTTGTGGTTTTGTTGAAATGGACTGCAACATGAGCATGGAATACCACTCAGAGACCAGTTACGGGACTTGAATTTACAACTGAATGATCTGTTGGGAAACGTGGTAACATCAAAGCCAACAAAAGCAGTACAGCATAGGTTTCCAAACCACAACTACTGCATTTTAGTTTCTCAATTTATCTCAGAAAACACCACATCCTAACACTGAAACCTCTAACTAGCCAATTATCAGATAGGATTCTTTAAAAAGGTTGGGGTTTTTTTGCTAGTAATGTTTCAATTGTAATTCTGTAGCTCTATATCCAGTCACTGTCTGCAAAGACAGATTAACTTTAATTTGGAGAATGGTGTCTACAACCTTCCACAAAGAAACTGCATAATACATTGACTTATCTTCTGTTGTACCATCTTAACATCAAGGGACTCACGTGGAAAGCAGATAAAAGGATAGAACAACATTCTCACTTCTCAGCATTTTTCATTAACCATGAAGAAGTAACATTTTTAATTGTATCCAAGTAGACTATGAATAGTCTAGGATCACAACAGATCTTTATAAGATTTTAAATTTACTAGCTAGCTTTTAGTTTACTACTAGCTAGTAGCTAGTAGAAATTAAGTGACTATGCAAAATACATTTTGTAAATTTCAATGTTCTCTTTTTTTTTTTCTTTTCCACCAAATTAAATGTTGATACAATGCAATTTTACAATTCATCCGTAATTACATGGTGGGTTAGTAGCATGATTGACAATAAAATGCCAAAGCCCTAACTTTGCAAGAGCTATGTTCTCAACACTGGAAAGATCTTTCTGTTCATATATTCATGGTCCTGCTTGTGCCCTTCTGAAAGTAAGTAATTACTGTCACCTTCATTGTTCAACAGTAGACAATCTGGTACCCTTACTGTGTCTGTCATCCATTTTAAAAAAATCCAAGCGTTTCAAATAAAAAATAACCGGTACTGAAAACAGAACATATGCAAGACTGAAAAGGACTTGTATCGAAACTGTCAGTTGCAAATATCAGGCAGGATTGAACAAAATTTGTTTTGTATCTGAAATGAAAATACATGCTTGGTAGAAGCGTCTTACTGCATTGCTCAATCCTTCCCTCTGAATTGCACCACAAACTGGAAAACCTGTTAATCTGAAACACCATGAAGTGTGGCTGCCACAAATAATTGCAGCCCTGTGGGTGACAGTCAACTGACAGCAGCTCGTGCCTGCTATCGCCCCACGATGATGATTAACACAGAGGAGCCCAATGAAAGCCCCCTCAAAATGTCTTTAGCCACAGACAAACAAAATCACATTATTCAGAAGACCTATAGCTCTAGAAACTTCTATGAAATGAATTATGAAATAATTCACTTAATTTTATGCATAGCATTGGAGTGACTTCAGCTAGACAACACTCATTCTCTCGGGTCTTCCAGTTCTATACCTGCAAAGCAGTGCCTGTTCTCTTTACTGGCAGTGTCTCAAGAACGGTAACATTTTTGCCAGTTAATCCAGCCTTTTACCTAATAAGCAGCTGGTGACTACCATGTACTAAATTCCCCTGAATTTAATTGACCTGTTACAGTTGTTTACCACAGGTATATTTAATCAATCCCATGTAACTATAATTTTATTTCATTTTTGTAGCCAGGATATTCTCTCTATTAAAATGTATGTTTAGAATCAGACTGTGGTATTTGTATACTATAGAAAAGTCATCTAATTTTGTCATATCTTTTGAGAATGTCTCCTTTCCAGGTGCAGGTAAGGCAACAAAGGAATAAACCTGTCATGAGGAATGAGTGGGCAGATTTACGTAAGAGTTAACAAAATTCTCCATTATTTGTAATTTAAAAATGATAATGCAGTGCGGTAGGATCTCAGCAATCTGGTTTGTGAAAAATTACAATCCCCTTATGGAATGGTGAGAACAGGCTGCTTGTTTAATCTTGCTTTCATTTCCAGCCTTGCCACTGACTTGCCCAAAAAAGGACAAACTCTCACCATCTTTGTTTCTCAGTTTTTAAGAGAGACAATACTCTTCAGCTCCACATAGGTTCTGAAAGGCTGAATAGTAAGGCCACTTAGGTCATCGAAGATGCCTTCAGTATCAAAGTAATGCCATGAATGTAACTTCTGATTCTACACAGCAGTGCTCTCTCTACTGAGAGCTTTGTTACATTGCTCTTGTTAATTGGTCTTCAGTGCTGACCTAGAGGAACCAGTAGATGAGATGGCAGTTTAGACCCTACATGTATTTGATCACTGGTGTCTTCAGAGAGATAGCTAACAAGAATTGGATTTGACATAGTGTTATCATGATTGCAGCTTCTGTTAAGTGGACACCTGTCCGTTAGAATTTGGAACGTGATTGCAAAATCAAGTACACAGAAATTGCTGGCCATTCAGTTCAACAGTTACAGCCTCCCACCAAACTGAGAGTAATTAGAACGAGCAAATGGCTTTGGAAACTGAACTGTTCCCCATGGCCATTATATTACTGGGTTTTTCTATATCTTATGAGGAATTTGTTTCAATCTGAGCTCAATGAAGTTAGTATTTTGTTTTTTTAAGGCTGCATTAGAAGTTTGGGATAGTACCATAGTAATATATTACCTGGCTTTCTATTTAACTCTAAAAATACCAGCAATCAGTGAAAGGTGATGAATATATCAGAAAAGACTCAGTCAGGATGAATGGATTTTATTTTGTATGGGTTTTGAGCATTCTTAAGAGCATTGAAAATGTACTCCTTTGCAAGGCAGCAATAGAAATTACACAATAGGAAAGACAACGTGGTCTAAGGTATGTCCAAGCCTGACTTATTTCCTCCCATTACTTTTTCTTTCCCTCAGGCAAAAAAGTCTGCATGTGAGAGGAAACATAATATTTACAGATTTCAGTACATCAAATAAAGGAAGAATTAGAAGCATTAAATGTAGAGGAATAGTGTAGTATTTGTAATTGCAATCTCATGGAAGCCTTTCTTTATTGCATTTATTTATAAATAGATCAGCTTTGCTTAATTAACATGAGATTCCCTCAAAGCAACATAAAAAAAAGAGACTTTATTTGGCCATGAATATAGTTCATAAAGAAAGCTATTAAGTAATGAGGTGAAGAATGTTATTGCTTGGTGAAGAAAGCAAGTGGATTCATTACATTAGCCCTTGTATTAATATCTCTCAGACAGACCAGATGCATTCACACTAACTACTGAGTATGTCTGTCTGTACCATCTTTATGTTTGTAGACCAACCTTTTGTGAGTGTCGGGACAATTGAGTTTTTGCATTCAGTTGTGTACATAGCTAAGTACATGCAAAGACAGAGCACGCTTTAACATCTGCATGCCAGTGGAGGTACCCAAATCAGAACTCAGACTCCATACAGGAGGTACAAAGAATGTTCATGCATTGTGTACACTTATAGCAATACACAGATAAATTCTGGCCATCTCTAGTAGTTTTTGTATTCACTTCTTCCCTACAAATCAACATTCATCATCTTACTTTTCTTAAAATGAAGGTTTCTACACCCCTGCTACATATTACAATTACTATAAAACTTCCCTTCAGTAACCTGTTAGAGAAAACATTTTGAATACCAGACCCTAAGGATTTAAAAAGATTAAAGTTTTATATAAAGGAGGTGCAATACTTTGTGCATTAGTTGGAAATAGAATAAAAACATTCACTTACATTTTAAACATGAGACAAGTTTCCCATTTTGGACACTTTTTTTCCATTTTTATGTTTTTCTATTACGACCACAACCACGTCCAAAATGTGACAGGCAGAATTCCAGATATTTTACAATACATGTCTTAGAAAAAGCTGACTATTATTAGAATGTCCTTAACAATTCAAATCCTTTTAGGATGTGGATGGCAGGAAACAATTTTAGAAGTGGTGAAGGAAAGGGGAAATGTTTTTTTTTTCTCTTCCTTCCAAACTGTCATTGACTAAAAAGTGGAAGATGAAGCCATTTCTTTTAAAGTTCACTTTATATAACAGAAAGTGTTACAGATATTTGTCTCTTACATAAAATGCAACACATCCATGACCAGTCATCACTCAGAAGCATACTATCCTGTGAAGGTACTAACAACAGTAGAAAGATTCAGCTGCACATGAAAAAAGTGTGCATGAACCTGTGAAGGGTGCCTTTGTATCTTGTTGGTTTATGCTCTTTCAGAAGGTTGACTTGAATTTCCAGATCCAGATCTCTGAGGGAGGGATGGAGCACCTCTCCTATGAAGACAGATTGAGAGAGCTGGGGTTGTTCAGCCTGGAGAAGAGAAGGCTCCGGGGAGACCTCATAGCAGCCCACCAATATCTGAAGGGAGCCTACAGGAGAGCCGGAGAGGGACTCTTTGTCAGGAAGTG
>KZ506204.1:219515-302837 GCA_002844005.1 Limosa lapponica baueri
GGTGTCCCTGCCCATGGCAGGGGGGTTGGAACTCGATGATCTTTAAGGTCCCTTCCAACTTTAACCATTCTATGATTCTATGATTGATAGCACAAGTGGTGCATAAAAGTTGATACTGGGTTAGCAGCTAAACTATGCTCCAGAAGAGAAGGTGACTGAAGATATAAAAGAGCTGAAACAGTTACTGAGAAATCTATAGAAGTCTATTTTTCTCTTGCCCAACCAGTTCAGAGAGATTCCGTCAATACTTCCATGACCCAGTACTGGCTTCAAAATTTGCCTCTAAGTATCCATCAGGGAGGTGGACACATAGCCCTCTGGGAGTGTAGTTTCTTCTGAAGTCTGTACAGGTTCTGGCTGAAAGCAAATGATCAAGTCTTTAGCTGAGAAGACTGAAAGTCACGTGGAACAGCACCAGGCACTTAAGCCAGGAAATCCTACACCTAGCTGATACTTTTCCTCAACAGCATTAGATAATGAAGTGGAAACTTCCTCAGGGAAACCCTATGACCCATATTATACAGGAGGCCAAACTAAACAGTCTCACCAGTCCCTTATGACTTTAAAATCTGCATACTCAGGAGGACTGAGTCTGTGAATCTGCAACTGATTCACAGTACAATTCACTGTACAACTGTACATTGCTTTTTCTTTTCTGTTTCTCCATTTAAAAATGTGTATTACTTCCTGATTCTATTTTACAAAGATATGGTAAAGAATAAGTATTCAATGACTTCATATTGCTCTAAACATGAAAGATTTTAAGTGTCAAGTAACAACAGTGTATTTTCAAAAGATGCCTCAATGTATGGTAAGATTTTGTTCTCACAGCTGCTTAATGAAAGTAACCAAGTAGAGTAGCATGAGATGGCTTAAAGAGAAAACAACTGAGATGACGACCACCTGCCAGATTTATCCCTGAATTTCCTGGGGCTTATCTGTATAAGTAAGACCAAAATATTTACATAAAAATTCCTATTTTATTAAAAATACAATCTCACTGACTTTTTATAAAAAAGGATTGTTAAGCATAATGGTCCTTTCAGAGTTACTCCAGTAATCCTGGAACCAAAAACTGGTCTTCATGTGGCAAAGTAGTTTAACAAGGAAAAAGTCCAAAGAAAAAAACACACTGTGTCTGTCTGCAGTAAATGGCATTATCTTCAAATTATTAAATATCCTAATGTGATCCTATTCTCCTGTGAAGACAAGACTGAGAAAGCTATGGTTGTTCAGCCCGGAGAAGAGAAGGCTCTGGAGAGACCTTATAGCAGCCTTCCAGTACCTAAAGGGGGCCTACAGAAGAGATGGGGAGGGACTCTTTATGAGGGATTGTAGCAATAGGACAAGGGGTAACGGTTATAAACTGAAAGAGGAGAGATTTAGATTAGATACTAAAAATACTTTACTGTGAGGGTGGTGAAGCACTGGAACAGGTTGTCCAGGGAAGCTGTGGATGCCCCATCCCTGGAGGTGTTCAAGACCAGTCTGGATCAGGCTTTGAGCAACCTGGTCTAGTGGAAGGTGTCCCTGCCCATGGCAGGGGAGTGGAACTCGATGATCTTTAAGGTCCCTTCCAACCCAAACCGTTCTATGATTCTAAGTTCCTAAGTTTTCTTGTTCCCAGACAAGAAGTCTCACAGTGTAAAACAATTGTTCCTCACCAACAATATTCTTTAAGTCAATATTCTTCAAGTCAATATTCTTCCAGTGGAAATTCTCCTACAAATGTCACTATAGAGATCTGACTATGATTCCAGAATAAAGTTTACTTAATGAAAAAAAAAACAAAGGAAAAAAAAAAGGGGGAGGAGAGGGGATTGAAAAAGGAGAACGAGTATATATTTGTCTACATGGACATTGTCATACAGGCGCATACTCTATTCAGGAAAGCTTATTGAAACTTCTACTGTTAGTACCAGTGTTACATATCCTAACATGACATACAATTTTGTTGTACTGAAAGGTAGTGTTCTTCAAGTGGACTGGAGTTACAAACAAATAAGAAGTGCCTACAGCTAGGAGTGTGGTTTAAATATTTCAGCACTAGGGCTAAATATAAAGGATCTAATCAGTGTAAGATTCTTTTAACAAAAAAGCTTTCAACAGGAAAAAATGCAGCAGTAAAACACACAAACCTTATTGCTGCAATATGCTGCAGAATCTAAGGTATGACAATAAATATTTTAAGGGGAGGTAGATTTTATTAATAATAGCAACGAATTTCACTTTTTTGCCAATAATAACCCTCCAGCAAGGCTCTTAAGTTTACTTCATAGATGTTGTTATTTTTTGAGTCTCTGTTCATCATTTATACTCCAATTTTTTTTTTCCCTTTTAACTCAGTGTTGTGATGGAATCAATACAAATCTGCTCTTAACACATCTGTCTCTGACCTGTGTTTGTTTTAAGCTGTATCATTCATAATGGTGATCGATGGGTAATGCTATTCCTCTTTCTCCACAAAAAGCACAGAGCATAAAAAGTGCATATATTTTATGCCCAAGGTCAGGAGAAAATTAATGGATAAGAGCTAGATAAAATGGGAGTTCAAGCTGAATGGGCTGAGTGCTCTCTACAGGGTACAGTCAAGGCAGGCAGTACAAAGCCCATTACACTCAAATGCTCTTGAAGCATTTCAGAAGTGAAATTGTTTCCACAGGCTAATGCATAAAAGTATGAAGCTTTAACTTTTGTGTTTCACGGATAGCCTACAGATATTGGGCAAGTGTTTCTGTCCAGGATTTTATTTAGCATATTCCATTTATCAATCTTTACCTTAAGCCATAAACCCATTTTGTGTTTATGACTAAAGTTGTACAAGCTATGTTTATTTGTCGTTAGTGAACTTCACAGACTTTCCTGTTCACTCTCTCAAAAGTTCGCTGTCAAGATAACAAGTGAACTGCAGAGCCTCTAAAAAACAACCATACAAACAAAAGCATGAAATTTAAAAAATTAAAGAATTAAATGATTAGGTAAATATGAAACTTCTCACTTGCTACAAAATATGATTTAACAATTAAGAAAGAATAATATAAACAATTTTTTTCCGCAAATATAAAGTAAAACTAAATTTCATTTCAACTAGAAAACCATAGGAATGGTAGAAAGAATGACAGAAATAAAATTATGTTATATTACACTTAGGTTCCTAATATTTTCTTTCTTTACCCTGGTAAATCTTTCTAACAAAGGCCTCCTGTACATCGAGAAACTTGCCCCAGTATGTGAAGAGCAAACTGCAGAGTTTGCAATTCACTTGAATGAAGGCTGTGGAAAGCTGCCAAGTAGAGACACGTGATAGAGGTTCTGCAAAATATAATTTAGTTGTTGAAGAAATAAAGTAGTATTGTCATATGAGTTCATTAGCAATACTGTCCTGGGGTTGTATCTGAACATGTTTCAGTGTTCATACCCTTCTTATAACCGAAGAGAAAACAAAACCAAGAGCAGCTGAGCACAGCTTACAGTGAAAATATCACTACTGACCACATTATCCTTTTTATCTCTTAATAATTTCCTGGGCAAAGAACAAGGTGAATATCCAGCACTGAGAACCAGATTACATAACAGATAAATTTGGAAAGAAGTTAAATTAGAACACATCACTATTTTCTCATAGCCTGTATCGGTAGTCCTGTTGCGGATGGTACTCTGCTGAAAGCAACTTAGCTTTTGGTGTGAAGACAGGGATAGGAGGTTGTAAATTACATATGTAACTGTAGGCCTTGTTATTCACTTTCACTTTTCAATTGTTATTCAATTTCACATTTGGAATTCTGGATTATTTCTGTATTTCTTAAGAAATGTGAAGGTCAAAACAGGAGGATACACTCATGTACCTCTCTGATGTAGTTGACCTAACAGTGCATCTAAATAAACTGTGTTACTGCTTTCTAAATAAAACATTTCCAGAAGGCCGACAAATAATGTAAACTAATTGGATTGGGATTAGCTTCTAGACTATAATCAGCTGTGACTTCTTTATGTTACAAGGCTATTATTTTGCTACATTTTATTTATGCCAAGCATGTAATGGTAATTGTTTATTACTGTGATTAAATTCCAATGAGGAAAAACAAAATGTTTTATTAGTTGACTTTGGTACTTACATTACTCAAAATAATTTTAATCATTGTAATTCTTTAATCTCTAAGTATGATTTTTTTCTAATAAATACTGTAATAACAGTGTTTAGGTGTTAATGCTACAGTATCATGCTGCGGTCCTCATTGCATAATGATGACCTTAAACAAAACAAAGAGCCTTGAGGCAACATGTTTTAACTTTCCCAGAATAAGAAGCTTTCTCCAAATCCTTTGGATTTCACTCACTGACAGTAAACTCAAGCAAATCTGTTATGGGTTCAGTTTTTCATGTGACAATTCACTTTCACCAGAGAGGAATGCAACCTCTGTGGCCAGGCTATAAAACGGTCATAAGTCAACCATTTCTAGGATATGTGAAGAAATTCAAGAGCTCATGGAAGAAATTAGAAATCATATGCCTTTAGCGCAGGCAAGTAAGGCAGGCAGCCCTGGAGGACTCTGACTACAATCTTTGGTTCTGCTCTTTCTGCAGTCAACTCATGATCAAATGTGTTCAAAATGCTTTCCGAAAACTATAATTTAGGATGACAGAATTTAAATGCACCCAAAGCAAGTGAATACATCCTAATTTCACAAGAGAATGTCATTAACAAGAACTGTATAATTCTTGACTATTTTTTTTATTTTTTAGATAATTAGTATTACCTTCTATTATCTTTTTGTTGGTTTATTTCCAAATAAGAAAAAGTATTGTCCTTGGCAGGGAACTTCGTAATTACATTATTACTGTAAGGGTTCATGGCAACATTTTCATTAGGTTCTTCTCTCTTCCCTTTTACTCTTTCACCAAAACCAGTCATCTTTTCCACTCCAGGCTTTGATTGACCACACCCCCCCAAGAGCTGTTAAAGCCAATTAATTCCACAGATCTTCCTGGACCAGGAGTTCAGCAGTTCTCTACTGTACTCGATGTAAATGAGGGAGGCAAGCTGGAAGCAGAAATATTGTGTACACAGTGTTTCAGATGCAAGAAGTGTCTAATTCAAATAAATAAATATGTACACATTTAGCAATCTGTCCAATCATGACTTAAGTCTCTTGTCTGAACCAACCAATTCTGACTAAAGTAACAGTAAGAAGTCAAATGAGCTCACAGTATTTCTACATTCTTTTCTATTATTCATGAACCATCTTAACTACTTTTGCTGCAGGTGGCAAACAACACAGAAAGATTTCTGACCTGGACGCAAAAAAGATGACATTTCAGTACTGTATGTTTGTATTAAGCACTCCTCACTTACGCTAGAGAGAAGACATATTTCCCCTGGAGCTACAGTACATGTGTGACCTATGGTTTGTTCATCAAAAGGCTACTATAATTGACTCTTAATAAATCAAACTCTTTCATGCAGGCAGATCCACTTATACACAGATTGATTTATACTTTCAAAACCCATACACTCTAATTTTTGGATACCCAAGATTATTCTTTCCCCATGTAGAGAAGATAGAGTGATAGAGAAATAACAGCACAAAAGTAGAAGCATTGTGTCTAGCATCACTTTGACAAAATTTCTTCCAGAGATGTTACAGGAGGTCTCAGCAGTGGGTGTGTAGCAAACTGAAGGAAATAACTGTGTTGGTATGGCAAAGAGAGCAACTGCACAGTTACTGAGGAGTTTGCCTGTGTCAGCCATGCTACTAGAGGTTAACCCCTCATAATAACCAACAGGGATAATAAACATTATCAACCACCTATTGCAACACAACCATCTTCTCTGCACTACAATGTCAGAATAAGGTGAAGACCCTGACTACTTATCACCTTTTATCCCTCCCTCAGTGATTTTATTTCTGTAAATTTTTTCTTACTATCATATCTGACCTGAGCTGTTGAAACCCAGTCTTGTCCTTGGAGGGAGGAGCTACAAACGATTGACCATTAATCCTGAAAGTGGTTTGCTAAAATAAATAGGAATAAGTAGTCAGCTATGGCCTTACCACAGGAAAAAAAGCCACGACTTCATGAAGCTTTAAAGAAATATGAAATAACTGCAATTGTATAAATCCTACCAATAAAATATCAATTAAACAAAAGCCCAGCTCAACTTTTCATCCCTGTAACACTGAAGTGCGTGCAGTAATACTGGCATAAACTATTCCCAAATTTACATCCCATCAATTTATTTCTGAGATCTGTTTCCTGAGACAATTCTGGTTTTTTAATGTAGGAAAACATTATAAAATGAAGGGAAAAACCCAAAGAAAACAAACCATGAAACCTAACACACATGAAATCACTAAAGAAGAAGATGGGCAGAGATTCAATTAGGTAAGGGAGACATTATTGCCTTAATAGTGTGCACGATCATCAAATTCTAAGAGCAATATAAGAAATATAATTCCCATTTTAAGGTGGTAACACTTCAAGGAGACTAGCCTCCCCTTTCACAGGTGTGAAAGCTTCCAGAATTGTGTGAATACATGCAAAATTTAATTTACATTTACAGGCCCAAGCTTTTGGAATTCTCTGAATCCATGTAGAATTCAATTTTCACTTAAGAAAAATTGTTTTCTAGCTTTTGGAGACACAAAGAAATATTTGCAGATGTGCCCTCAACGTAATGTAGTTCTTAGAAAGTATCAAAACCAAAAACCCATCCATTAAAATATTTGCTTTTAAAATTTATTATTTTCAAGAAAAGCTCAACTTTTTTTGAGACTCTTTGATTGAACCAGATTGTAAATATTGACTCTGTTTTATATGGAAAATCAAAGTGTAAAAAGTTTTGAAGTCCAAGGAACCTGACATTTTAATTAATAAACACAAGACTCATAAGTAGATAGGCAGGCAAACAGACAGACGGAAAGAGGTCTGAAGTGGACACAAAGTTGCCTCACTGTGGGAACTTTAATACTATGTTGAAAAAGGGCAGATGAATTTCAGGAAAGCAAAGCTAGTTCTAGTCATTTAGTCCTCTAATTTATTCTCTGGTTACCTATTGTCTTTCATTTATCTGGAGAGTTTCATGAGCCATTTTTAAGCAACTACTGCTGAATATCAACTGCTAATAAAGTAGTATCTTTATTCAATTACGGGTAAATGAGAAAATCTGGTAAAGTGGTTCTATTTCTCAGTATGTTTTTTAACATTTCTTATTAACGTATTTGATGAAAAAAATCATTTAAATCTGAAATAGCAGCTTGGGAAGAAGGCACAAATAAAAGATGTCCAAGACACATGATATAGTAAAGGAGGCAGCAGACAAATCTTTGTTTTATGCTATAGCAGTTCAGTGTTACAGTAATTTATTCAGAGGACTCTGTCATAGCTTTCATATACACTACAGCAAGGTATATACAGTGCCAAAATGCACCTAAAGTTAAAAGTCTGGAAAAATTGTACTACTTTTGAAAAAGTCAGTCCAAAATTATAGTCTGCTAAACAAGAATACTTTCCATGCTGGATTATACTATTTATTTCCTTCTTACACAACATCTACAATAAAACTAACACACACTTGGAGATGGCTTCTGGTCTCAGAGTTTGTTTTACCTGGTGTGCTTCTGTCAACCTGAAGAACCATCCTGATTTACCATCCAAACTCCAACACAAACAAGGCTTACACTATCATGGATAATTTATGAGACATGCACTAGCTCATGTAACCCATTCTCTGCTGTGGCAGGTTAGCCTTGGCAAACAGCCGAACTCCCACCCAGCCGCTCACTCCCTCACACCCCTTCCTCAGCACTGGGGACATAAGGAGCCAACAGGTTGAAAAGCTGGGTCAAGGTAAAGGCAGGGAGATTTCTTACTGATTACTTCAGTGGGCCAAACAGACTCAAGAAAAATTAATGTAATTTACTGCTAATTAAAATAGGTCTGCATAGTGCGAAACAAACACAAAAATCAAACCACCACCTTTCCTTCTGTCCACAGAGCTGGCAGTGTGGATGTCTGCTCTGCCATGGAGCACGTCCTCCGCTCCTCCTCCTCCTCCTCTACGCTTGCTGTTCCCTGTGTTGTTTCCCACTCTGTTTTTGTCCCCTCCTCCCTCTGCCTGTTTGGTATTTTTGTCCCTTCTTAAGTACATTCTCACAAGAGGCGCCACCAGCTTCACTGACGGGCTCAGCTGTGTCCTGCGGCAGGTCCATTGCAGAGCTGGCTGGAACCAGCTGGAACCAGCTGTGTCTGGCACACAGTCCAGGCCTGCAGCCGCCCTGCTGCTAAACCCTCACCAGCTACACCCAAAACGCTTCTATATTTACATTGCAACTCAACTTCCAATTTAACAAGACTAACCTGAATTATGAGGTCTAAAATTCAGCAAATTTTGTCACGGAAGCAAAAAAATGGTGAAATGGGGTTTTATTCTATCAGCATTTATGCCATAGCTTGTGACCTGGTTTTCAGTTTGTTGCAGGTGGTCATGAGAAATCTCAGCATTCAGGCCATCTTTCAAATAACATGAATTTAGAAGCACATGGCTGCCAGTCACACCCTGATACTGTAGATTTTCATGCAGTTTAAACAAGAGCTATATTTTGCAGCTTTGTCATTTGAACTATGTTAAATAAATATTCTGGTATGCAAGCTGCATGTCTCAAATTTGTACTTTCATAACATTTGAGTTGTGTGTACACCAACAGTATATTTTCCCTTTGTCCCATTAATAAATAGTATTTCACTTAATATCTCTAAAATGTTTGTAACAAACACAAATTAGGTTTAATTTAAGGCTCTTTGAAGTTAATCCAAGGGCTGTATATACTGGTAGATGAAAAAGAAAAAAATCCTTAAAAATAAATGTTGCAAATATAGGATGTGTTTTTGTTTTTAGTGATGTGCATTAGCAAACGCAACAAAAATAAAGCCATTATATGGTATATTTTAAATGATTTAGAAAACAAGTAATATTTTTAATGAAAAACACTGGTTGGATTACCACCATTTAAAAAAATAAGCAAGTAAGCTAGCAATGCAGTATGTAACATTCAGTTATGCCTCATCAGTTTGATTAAACTTACTGTTAAAATGAAAACTACAAAATCTCAAGGCCAGTATCAAAGCTCATTTTTATAAAGTTTCTAGAGATAAAGGACATGTCAAAGGCACTTGCTTTAAAATCTGTTATGAAAGAGATGCAGTAATAAGAATTGAACATTTTTGGCTTAATATCTGAATCTACAAAATACATACCTGTGGTTTTTCATTTAAAAATATGAGTCATCCCATCCCTATTCAGCTCAGATACATATGTCCATGCTCAGCTGAATGAGCAAGGGATCAAACATGTGAGGCCTTTCGTTGAAAAGGCTCCACTTGTAAGAATTACAGCATTAAGTGTGGTGAGAAAAATGGGAGCAAATCAACCTTCTCTCTATGGAACCTCTGAAATAGTTTTTGCAAAGTACTTGAGGGGAGATGGCTAACTGCCACAAACCATATGTAGCTCCAAATAAGCCTAGTGAGGTACACATGGGGCACAGCTGGGCTATCATTTCTTCTGCTGACAGCCACTGTTTATGCAGCAGCAGTGTCAGGGCACTGTCCTGTCCTGACCAATGGCCATCACACTTGCCTGTCCTATCTGAGGCTGTCCTTCAGGCATGTCAACTGCACCACTCAGTTTGGTCTCATCTGCAAACTGGCCGAGGGTGCACTCAAGCCCACTGTCTATGTCATTGATGAAGATACTAAACAGTACTGGTCCCAGTACAGATACCTGAGGGACACCACTTGTCACTGATCTTCATTCTTTGTTTGGTTTGCCACACTGGGACACATATCTGATAAAGGGGTTTCACCTTCCTGATGGTCACTGGCAAATACACTACACACAGTCTCTTCTATGCAGAGAGGAATCAATAAGATCTTACATGATTTTGTGACAGGTGATTTTGCTAAATGTTGTTTAATAAAAGTGACACCTATAAGTAAAGGCATTTTAATAGCCCTTATGCTGAAATTCATACAATGCATGGAAAATAAATGCATTACTTTAGAAGCAGAATAAAATGGAACAGAGCCCTGTGATGTTGGTATGGTACTGCCAGTAACAGGCTTCAAGTCGGGTTTGCAAGGCTTCAGCTCTGAGGCATGACAGGCTTGCTCTCCCTGAACATGCCTGCAGCTTCATTTTAACTTGGTTTAGCACTGACAGCAATTTTTCCTCTGACAGGTGGCTATCACTAATTTGGTTTACTTTTGCTTACCTTTGAAGCTGTAGCTTTTATATAAAGTCATGACAAGAGGTTACTTTGTGCAGAATGAGTTATTTATGACTATAATGCAATGGTATATATACTTAGAGAAATGCAGGCTTGGTACAACAGCAGAGGCTTTGGGAAGGGGAGATGTGGTGCAGATGAACACAGACACAGGACTGTTGAAAAACGGGCCCAGCCCGGCACTGCAGAGTCCACAATGCTCCGGTGCTCAGATAAAGAACTGCAGCTAACAAAGCAAAAAGGGAAATAGCATCTGACATACATAGAAGGCACAGTATATAATAAAATCACATCTAACATGAACTTGCAGACTGGTGAAGAAACAGCAAGGTGTAAAAGTGTTCCAGCAAACATATAAAAGTGACCCCAAGTGGAGGGGAGAAATCAAGATCAACATCAACATCGCATTTCTCAGATTTGCGATGATGAGAACTTGCTGTACAGCCTGTTCTGCCAGACTGAAGCCATGGACCTCAAGGTTCAGAAGAGCACTAGAATTATGAGCACAACACCAGAAAAATGGGGAAATACAAGGAAGTGTTTGTGCAACAAATTTAACTGAATGACTATTTTTTAAAATTCTTGTGTATACTAGTATTCATGTATTTATTTATTTATTTATGTTCAGTAATAGCTAATTTTGTACTAATAATATTTGTCTAATTATACTGTTATGATTTAAATTATACTGACAGTAAATTCTTGTTTTTACATGTAATATCCTATTTGCATGCAAGACCCTAACATTTCTCTGGAAAGGACAAAAGACTATAGATAAAGTAGAAAATGGTGATATAGGAAAACATTAATATAATTCATTTGAACCTAAAATAGTAATATTTTACAATTCTTTGTAACTCTTTGTGCGAGAAAAAGGAAGTTCACAAAAAGAACATATCTAGCAGCCCAAACGTGATTTTAGATTGCCTGAGAACCAAACGTCATGGTTAGACTTACATTAATAAATGTTCATATGTTTTATTAACCTTAGCACTTCTTTTTCTATTAAAAATGCAGAAATGCTGTTAATAATATAAAAACCTGAGACACTCGGTAATGCATTTTCCTTGCCTTTCATGTTCTTCACTCTGTTATTTTAGACTTGTAAGTAAAGTTAATAACACCTATAAATATAATGGTCCTTTAATGCAGCCTCTGAACAAATTTCATTATGATGAACTCCCTAGAGAGAAAACTTGTATCTTAACAGAAGAAGTTACTCACATCCCTGAAAGAAGTTCAAAGTACAGTTCAAAAATACAACAAACACCCCTTACTTTTCAAATCAAGCTGCAAACCAAATAAAAACAACTAGGAGAAATCCATACTATAATACCGTAACTTAATAGCAACTCAAATTAAGAAATTACCTCCTCACAAGTTACAGTTACTTTTGCAGTCTATAAAAACACACTTTATAGTGAGCAAACTCACTTTTTCTAAATATGTTATACCACTGTCTTGGCCCAGATATAACTCGACACCTGTGATGTAACTGAGGCACACTAGAGAATATCAAAGAATGCATTGTGCAAAGTTATCTGTATCTTAAAGCATGCATTTTACTACCACATTCAGATTTATTCTCTAACAGGACAAGATTTCATGTTGAAAAAAAATGGAAGTATACCAAATAACCACCTCAACTCTCACAAGCAGAGCTGCTTCCAGGATATGATATGATGGAGAAAACCAGACCTTCAAAATAGGAGGAAGGTAACAGCAGAAAATTATTTTTATATGCTTGCAGTAAGCAGTTCTTTAGGAGAAGCTTTTTTTTATTAGCACGGATGGTATCTACATGAAAATGCATATAGCCAAGAAGAAGCTATTTAATATGCTGCTTCTCATCTGCAAAAGTCCTCAGACGGCTTTTAAATTTAGAGTTTATTCCAGTTTCATACCGTGACCCATATGGCCACACACCTCTCAGCACTATATATAATGTTTCTATGTGTAGAATTCTTGTCCAAGCAACTCCACCCCTCTCCTTCTTTTCAGGATTACAAGCTATTTGACTGTGCTGGTCCTTTTTCAAAGGTAAGTAATGCCATGGAAGTGTCGCCTCATCTCCTCTCTTCCTCCTGCCCCTACAGGGCTTTTTTCCTCAAAATTTCTAGATAAATTTAGAGAAATGCTGTAATTTCTCTGTGACCTGTACATCTTTATTTATTTTTTTTTTTAACAATAATTCTACAATATAAAAGAACCAGACTGCCATAGAGTACTCAGAATAATGCACGCAGACATAAGATGGTATCTGCAAGAGTTACACCTATCATTGAACGGTTATTAGCCCTGTGTGGAAAAGCGCTAGACAACAAGGGGTTTACTACTATCAATAAAATTTCTAATTCACTATGAGATACAGCAGAGATCAACATTTTTAACTAGCCTGGCTTTGTGCAGTATTGAGACAGTTGTGGAAAAGATCAAATATAATTTTTTTTAAGTATTTTAGGCTTTTTCTTTGTACCTTTTTTTGTCCTTTTTAGAATAAGGATGAAAAGTTTAGCTGTAAAATAGAGATATGCTTAGCAATATTCTACTGTCTGCTTATGATTAAAAACAGAGGATTATATTCGCTATAGCACTTCCGTAAAAGGCTTTCACTCCTAAGTCTAGTAATACATAAGACTTAGGCTTCCTGCACAGTTCAAATACTTTTTCAAATATATTAAATGAGATATTTTTAAGCATGAAACTCTCCAAACTTTTAGTTCTGCTCCGCTGAATCATCATGTCAAGATTAGTATTAAACTAGGAAAAATAGAAATTATATCTAGTACTGACTGACCTCTTATCAGTATGTTTGTCGATGTTGTTGATCATTGACTTCAATGGTTACTGATTAAGACTTTTCAGTTTGGTTTTAAACGGCTGACAGAAAACCTTCAAAATGACAGTGTCCAACAGTTTTATTAACAATAGTGATGCTTTCTTGTGCCTCTCATAATTATGTTCAGAAAACCGCAGAACTTCTTCTTTGTTGCACATATGTGCATATTTTTAAAGAAAGAACATTATGGAACATGAAGTGAAGGTATAACCAACATGTTATGTACAAGACTAGCTTGGATTATACAGAGGAAGAACCAGACAGAGATGTTGCTGGGTTGTAGCAATAAAGATTTTCCTAATTTTTGACTAGCACTAAAATTGTAAACGTAACTTGGAAAATGAAACAAGGTCTTTAAACCCAAGATTTTGTTTCACGAGAGTGTTTTTCAGTACTGCCACTGAATATGGCACATTTTACATTCCTCCTGGTCACATTCTTACCTGAATGTGCTTATTTCCTTAGCATTTTATACTGCTCGCATCTTTATTGAAGCCTTCCTTATCTGGATAGCTACAAACAGTTGCTTATAATGGAAAGAGAACAGTGCAGCAAGAAAAATCAATACAGTACATATCTGGACTATCATATTTCAAAGAACAAAAATAAACAGATGAAGCTTACAAATACCTTCACCTAATAATTACAGTGTTTTTACAGAACACTATTTTCCTTAGCATTTGTGCTTCGAAAATGCATTCTGATAAGCCTAAAGATTCAAGTTACTGAGCATTTATATTTTAAACTTTATTATGTACATTCAATTCACAAAAGTCAACAGTGCTATAGCTATGACATTTATGATCTCAGCCCTGTGAGCCTGCCAATCTCTGAAGCCTTTACTTTAGAAAGCACACTGACATCAGGAAGAGAGCACATGAAGTTAAAGCTAATTCTGGATTATTTTCCTGTCAAACTTTATATTTAAATGGCAAACTTCACCATCAGAATAATTTTAAACTTTAATTATTATACTTAAGTAGATGGCTATACTTAAGCATATGACTACCATTTTGAAGCTATTTTGTGTTTTTTCCTTTAAATTGGTTAGATTAATTTCAGCCACATACTTTAGAAAACAATATTGCATTTGGAAGCTGAGGATATGTAAGGAAGGTTTATGCCCTACGCTGACTAGAAGTATAGTTTAAGATGCGCAAAAGACCAAGCTACAGCAGTAAGAAAATGACTCTTAATAGACTCGAATTTATTTAAAAGAAAAAACTCACGGTGACCTTATTTATCCTACTTCTCATCTAGGTCCCTCTGGCTTTCTAATACAATCCCCAGACAATTCATTAAGTTCAGAATTAAAATGAAGGTTGGGAAGGATTGCTTTCTCAACAGACTAGTCAAAAGCTCATCAGGGCAAAGGCTGAAATGAAATGCCATGCATTGTCAGCTGCATCTTCAGTGTGTATGCCTTCAGCTGCTTTCCTCAATGGTCTAATCGTGCTCTAAATGCAAAAAAGAAGGACTCCATGTTGTTCCTGTTGCCCCACATGACAGCTGTTATCACACAGTGAGAAAGAAGCAGACATTAGCAGTTTTGGTATCTGAAACATTTACTGACACATTTCCAGGCTTCTAGAAACTCCAAAACTTCCCATTTTTTGTAAGATGGAGGCTTTCATGGTGCTGTTGTATCTTAAAGTGCATCACAAAGCCAGAAGAGTAGCCTTTGATTCTTTGTTGTTTGTTTTATTCTGTCATCTGTACGTCCAAGCTTCGTGTTGGAAGATTCATGAATAATATGAAAGAGGCTGTTTGAAAAGCAGTTGTGAAACATTTAATTTCTAAACTACTGATAGTTTTTGCAACTGCTGTTGTGAAACAGCTGTTATTGAGAAACAAAGAAAGTCCTGTAAGGCCAAAAAGCTCCACTAATTACACCCTATCTTAAAACTGAACTATATTTGTAATATCAAAAGTAAAAATATAGAGTAAATATTTCTCCTTTGTTGCTGGGTTTGGGGTTTTTGTTTTTTGTTTGTTTGGGGTTTTTAAGGAAACAATTCTTTGGAGGTGCTTCACTTGCATTCCTGGATGCTGAAATCTCTGTGGCAGGAAGATATACAGATGATAGCATTTATACACAGCACTTAATGCATATGAAATAGCTAGAATACATTTATCTGACCTGATAACAGAGCATCTTTCTGTGAATGATGGCAATAACTGTGTATTTAGGAAAAGAAGGGAACATCACCAATTCACTCGTATTAGATGCCCCACAAGACTGAGAGGAAGTCTGACAGCTCACATCTATTAGGACGATCCAGATCTTATTCCTATAGCATGTATTTGATATATGTATGATACACATACCCTTGCTATCTGTAACTTACTGACATCAAGCAGAAAATACACTTCCTATAGCTTCATGGCATTGTGAAGCTCTCTAACAGCAGTAACACCCCACATCACATATAAGGTACAAGTACCTTATATGTGTATATAGGGTATATAAAGCATGTAAGTGGGGCGTTACTGCTGTTAGGTACTGAAATTGAAAAAGGACTAAGAGTTCATGTTCAATATTAGATAATGTCAGACCCGCAGGTATTTGGTTCGTTAAATTTTCTGTTTCTTCTCCTTAGAAGATTTCTAGAAATAACGGCAGATCATTATATTTTTTTTAGAATAAATAGCTATTTAAATTTTTTTTTAAATATATATATTTATTATGTATGTATGTATGTGTCTGATAATCAACCACATACACATTCCAGAAAATTCGTGATACTAAATAAACCGATCACAGGTATGTTCTATGCCAAATGCAATCAAACCTAATGTTGTACTGAGCCGTTGCACATGCTATGTTGTTTTCACCTTCTTTTCATATAAGACATTTGCATTAATTTTTACTGAGAATTTTCATTCTGTTCTCACATGTTTTTCGTCTTGCCTCTTTCTTCATCTCCTTTTAATTTAGACTAATTCACTCCTCCTCTTTGAAGTGTTATTGTCTCCCAGGACGCTGACTTTGCCCAAGAATTGTTCATAAAGAGGTTAACAGTCTACAGCACTAGCTAAGGCAAGACCCAAACTGACAGACTTGTAACCTGAGCAAATATTCAAAACTGTATTATGTTTAATGGACTACTCCTCCTGCTTGTGGTCGTATACAGCAGAAAGTCAGACAATATACAATGTATTAGACTCATTTCACATACTAGTTTGAAATAAATTACCTCCTCCATGTAAATAAACCCGTTTTTGTTTGTCACGTTACTAAATGTAGCGGCCATTTTTCCTATTGCAAATGTAAGCATAATTTAATTAAGATTTTATAAACTCTACATTCCATGTTCAGGAATATAGATTATCAGAGAACACTTCTTGTATCAGTACTTCAACATTGCTATGAACCACCCTTAGAAACTCTGTATTTCTTTAATTTCCAAATCTTTTAATCATGTTCTGATGCTTCCCTCCATACTTTTTTTTTCTCCATAGGATTCAGAGCAAAATCCATGTCCTTAATGAGAGACAAGAACAGAGTTATTTAGAAGTCCCTATAGATCCATGTTGTATAAAACATTTCAAAATAATCATACAAAACAGGTGTATTAAAATATACAGACAGTAGAATAAACTCATCTTTTCTGATAGCTTTAAATGGTCAGCTAGGATGAGACAGAAATATAAAATTAAATAGTGGTGAATATGTACCAAAAATATTAGTATAATCTTAGGACTCAAAGGCCTAACACCTTAATTTAGCATATTCCACTAAACCAGTGCCAGAAACTGATGCTGAATAATAAAGATATTAAAGGTAATTTTAAAGTTCAGCATCACTGAAACCACTAAGGTTAGACGTGTTCTTATCCTACATCTTCTTGACCCAGAGGGTAAAATGTACTACCATGTCATCATTTTAACTCCAATTTTAGCTCATTTTTTCTCAGTTTCAATCAATACAAAAGTTTAATACAACAAAAATAAATAGAAAGACAGGGCTTAGGTCATCCAGATAAGTTTGGTATCTCTGCTTTAAAATGTCACAAAATTATGCTTTCTGTCCATAGCAGTTCTAATAACATTTGTCTTCAAAGATCGCTGCAAAAGAGATTCTCTCACCTTATAGACTTGGAAACTTTATGAAAAAATAACGCAAATTCTTTCAAGAACAGTTGTTTTCTCTGCATAGACCTAAGCAAGGTGATGGGCAAATGAACACACAGGAAAAGATACCCAGCTCACAAGTTCTCTGTATTTACCTAATGTATTTGTTTCTGAAATCAAGGTAGAGATAACAGGCAGCACAACTGAAATTGGACAAAATGCAGTAGGCAGGCAGGGACCTGCTACATGCTAGCAAAAAACAAAGGTAATATGTTTTTATTTTTCTTGTTATGTGACAGTAGTGACTGTGTAAGAGAAGTCAGGGAACAGGAGAAAAGGGACAAAAAACCTAGCAAAATAAACTTTTTGCTAATACTCTGAAAGCATCCAATGCATCTTAGAAAAGGGAGATCCAGTGTCACAAGAATGCTGTCGTCACAACAGAACAGCAAACACTTTACCAGAAGGAACATGTATTCTCCAGAAAAAATCAAGCTTAGATGACTTAGATGACTTGAAGACCTTGGCATGTAAGTCTTTGGCACCTAAGACCATGGAAATGGTTAAACAGCTCTTGAAGCTATGGCACACTGCCACTTCCCAGTTCTTGGACTAGATGAACAATCTGGATTGTGCTGTGAGAACACCAAGATCATAAAATTGACTGAGGCAGAAAGGATGTTTTTTGGACCAAAGGACAGTTTTTCCGAGTGGTTATTTCATTTGAGAATAATTATTACAAAGTCCAGGTACAGTAATAAAAAATAAGTTTTTAAATGCTGGTAAAAGTGGGATTGGACAGATGGAACAAAGTCAAAGCTGGTATAAATCTGGGCAGACTTGTTTATAATTATTTTAAATAAAATTGAGAACACATACCAAGAATAGACTGGGCAAGGACACAAAGAAAGAGATAGACTGGTAGAGGCTCATAGTAATACTGTTAAATAATAAATGCATGCTGCTAGACACAGAATGTCATCTTTATTAATAAATCAAAAGATGGGCTGGCCCAAAGGTTTTCTGGGTGCCTATCACTGTTGTATCTAAGAAGTAGATCTAAGTACGTCCATATTTTTCTTCACACAGAACTATATGACGACTTCTTGGAAGCAAAGCATTGTAATTCTATTGTGTAAGACAAGGAAAATGCAGAGTTTGAGTGCTCTTTGTATTGTTCAGTGATATCTCATCCATTTTTCTTACTAGAGTACATTGGAGGACCTGTAACTGTAGGCAGGTATATATCTATCATCTAGCTCTACTTTTTTTTATTTATTTATTTTTAATTTTTATGTTAAGTAGTATTGAGACAGAGCAGAGTTCTCCTCCTTGCAATATTGCAAAAGAGTCAGTCCTGTTAAAATCCAGGGACTTAACCTTCTGCAAATGTCTACTGATTGTATGAAATCTCATTAGAGAATATTAACACCATCGAACTGATGGAGCACACTTCAGAGTTAACTACTCTCAACAGTAAAGAGATTCTTTCTATATATAATGCTACCACCTTCTATGTGGCTGCCCATAAAGCATACTGGATTTATGCTATGCTTTAAATTTCTAAAGATAAATCTTGATTGCAATCCAAATTATAACTGAAATTTTTTGAGTGTGGGGAAAATTAAAAAATCTAGGCAGAAATCTTCATTAGCAAAGTTCAAAAGAGATTAGAACATGCAAAGCATCGTATACAAAGTATAGAAAAAAAGAAAAGGGAATTGAGAATATCATGTTATTGTCACATGACCAGATTTAACTCTATTTGGTATTAAAAGACTCCCTTGAATGATGCACAAAGTTAGGGCTTCATCTAATACAAGAATCAAAATAACTTTCACTACAAATTTAAGCTACATTAATGAGGATCTTAAAAGTCTTCCTTTAACACACTGGAGGAAAACTTCATTGATATGCTCATCCATTAAATAATTCTAAAAACTTCTATCTAAGCATTTGCCAAGATGTTTGTCCCAAATCCCAAGTTCCTGTAAGGCTGTACCGTCAGCCAGAATGGCCTGCCAAGATTTCTGGTTTTCTATTAATTACTTTGAAAATATGGCAGACCTACTCAAAGAAAGTAAGGGACAGCATGGTGTATGTTTAAGTTGAAAATTAACAATTTCAAGATGATTTTCACTGTAGTTATTTTCTACATGGCTGTTCATATCAATCTGTTATTCTGCTTTTCATAGAGGAATTGAGTAAATGAGAATATTTCACTGATAAAGAAACAGCTGAAAGAAGTACAAAATGTTTTTTCTTTATTCTTCTGCATGTTTAGCACATTAGGTAAACTCAGGCAGAAATACTGTATATTGTGGGTTTGGAAATCCTTATCAAATATACTAATTTTAGAACTTTACAAAATACTGACCTTCAGTCAGCAGCACTTTTGTCTAGCTTTGTATGCTAGTGCCTTCTCATGAATGAGTCTGTAAGTTCAGAATAACTGTTATAAAATGTAGAACTGTGCTGGCACTACTGAGCAATGATAAATATAGCTTACCATGAAATTTCAAAAAACAGTGTTAAATGTTCAAATGTACTGACATATGTACTTTCATAGGTAATATTGGTTAGAAACCAGTAATGCTCAGGTCAGAAGAGGAAATCTAGACACTGTTATCTTTTAGCTGTTAAATAATGTTTCAAAATTAAAAACTACTGAAGATGCAGTCTTCATTCTCTCATCAAAGACAGAAAACCTGGCCCAGCTGTTTAATGATTCTTCATTAAATTCAAATTCTCATTTTTTCTTTCGTGAAGCAGAATTAGAATTTACTTGAGCTTCTTTCTTTCTTCCTTCTTTTCCCTCCCAGCATTTAAATATATAAACAGGAGTCTAATTTTAAAAATTTACTTAGCTACAAACTACCAAGCTAAATTTTAAAAAAATTAATCTTTTCTAGGAGCAAGTATTATTTTCAGGTCCATAAAGCACATCTCACATAAAAGTTTAAGCAAAACTAAGTACTAGAATCTGTGAAAATATCTTGTGCAGTATAACAATGTGAGATATTCTTTCAGCAGCCGGCACTTTTACATTGCTTTGAAGCCTCTTTCCATAAAGGAAATGTATAGGGTAAAAGACCTATAAAATATGAGTACTCTCTGACTCTCTCTCCCCTGTTTTGGTAACTTGCTCCACTGAATTGTGTATACTTGCCTCACAATTACTTTTAAAAAGTGCTACTCCAATTAATAAGCTTCTTTGGATTACAACAATTAAAGAAATGTATGACTATAAATGTAAATCTGCATATAAAAATGCAAATACAGGCATTCAGAAACACTGTATATTTGGACTTCACTAGGGGAATTTCATTGCACAGAAGAATAAATTGTTGGCACATTTTAGTTTCTGTAGCTTTCTCTCTAAGCCTTTTGTCTCTCTGAATAGTGTGTATAGTTTTACAAGATGGAAAAAGCATTTTATTAGGTCTAAATCTTGTTTGTCGGAGAAGAAACAATTTCAACTTAAGCTTGTATGCAGTAAGCTGAATGCACTGCAACCAATGACGTCTACAGCTAGTGCTCGATTCATCTACTAGAACAATCGTCTTTATGTTGAACACATCAACCCTAGCTCTCCTGAAAGAGGATGTGCATAGCACATACTGTAGTGAAAGCAAAGTTGCCTGCTGATTTCTGCTGTCTTGTATGTCAAAATTTGATGACACATCCAAGGCAGATTCATTGAGATGCTATGACGGACAAGAAAACATTTGCAAAAGTTCGTATTCTCTAAATATTTTTTCTACTTTTGTCTTCAATACTCTTATTCGATTTTCTTATACTGAGTATAGTTATAGCCATCAATATTTAAAAATCAAGCTTTGAAATGGAGAAAATGTCATCAGATGTAGAACCACTATGGACTTTCTCAAAAGTGATACGTTTTCAGATTAATGGAAAAATTAAGTCCTCTGTACATTTAGTATGCCAAGATATTCCAGCTTCTTTATAACTGCTTTGCTTAACAGGTAACTGAGAAATATATTTAAACGCTTGATCATAATGACTTCGAAAAGTTAAATAGGTTTTAAAGCAGTCTTATTTGCTTGTAAATCATTATAAGTAATATATTGACAAAAAAATGACTTTCTGCTCTTTGTCTAATGCAGCAGGGGGCAGAATTATTTTCCTTTTAATTTTCATTTTATCTTTTTCTATATCACTAATTAGAGTAATGATGAAGTCCATAACTCTCAAAACTGAACCCAATCTACTCAGCAGCAATAATATCTCTTTTAAAATCATACCACCTCTTTTTCAATCAGTTTTGCTTATGCAGACTTTGAAATTATCATAATAAGTTTCTGAAATAGAACACACACTGTGCTGCCCTCATAAAATGGAATTGCATCTCTGTATTGAGATTTTGATTTTAATTAATAAAAGTCAAGAAATGGAGAGGAGTACTTGCAGTAACACTGGTCTATGAACATTCTTGGAGAAGCAGTTGAGCTGTGACATGTTTCCCTCTAAACTACACAATCAGGAGCTCGCTCACACTGGCAGGGACCTGGGGGGGTCTCCAACCCCAGCCACTGCCCAGAGCAGGCTCAGCCATGGGCACAGACTGGGCTGCTCAGGGCTTCATCTAGTCAGAGCATGAAGCCCCGAAGTGTGGACACAGTCCGACCTCCTTGAGCCCTGATCCCACCACTTGGTTGTCCTCATGGGCAAAAACATTCTCCTTATCTCCACCCTGAGCGTCTCGTGTTTCAGCTTGTGCTGTTGCCTCTCACCCTCAGGACATGTACCGCTGTAACGAGCCTGGCTGCATCTCCTCCATCCCCTCCTGTCAGTGCAGGAGATGCTGCTGAGTGCCCTCAAAGCCCATCCCTTCTCCCGGCTGAACCAGCCCCAGTCCCACACCTTCTCCTTTCAGGGCAAAGACTCCAGCCCCACTTGGGATGACCAAAAACTGTAATCAGTAAGCAGATGTGGTCTAACGAGCCCTGAGCATAGGGGGACTACTTCCCGCCTTGATCTTCTGGCTCTGTCCCTCTTCACACAGCTCAGTTGCCCTTCTTTGCAGAAATCCTACCCTTCTTTTGTTTATACGAGGCATAAGCTGGTTTCCTTAAACAATCATAAACCCAAGGGTCTTATGAGTTAGCTACTGAAATACTAGCTGCCTAAACTGAAATATTAGTTCCCTAAACATACAATGAATTAAAATTTTTATTTGCTTCAGAACATTCTGTTCTAACATAAAATTTACATTCGGCAACTTGGAAGTGACTTCCAACACAAACTTGCTAAAAATAATACTGTTAAGATGTGTTTTCTTGTGGCAATACATGTGGAAATAACTTGTTGTCAAATTCTTTTTTTTCCTGAACATCATTAAAGAAATCTATTTTGTCAATCACTTCTTCAAAAAATCACTTTATTAGAAATAATGTGCCTCAACAGATATTAAAACAATGACAGTGGGACATTAACGTAGGTCTATTTAGCATGTTTTATTACCTGACAGGTTAATATTTATGTAGGCTACAAGTGCTATAAATAATTGGACTAAACTGGTGGTCTTCATTTTAATGGGATTCTGTTTTCTATTTCTTTGGGAGTTGGTTTTTTTTTTCAGTCCTCAGAGCCATTTATTTAACCTTTTCTTTTTTTTTTTTTATTACAAGGAGAGGCAGAAATGTCAGATGCTTGCTATCAAAACTATTTTACCATCATGTTATACAGTTTATGAAGCTGTCTTTCCACAGATATATGTTAAGAATGTAAAATAGTCACTGTTTGTGAACTGAAAAGACATTTAGCTTAGCACACATCTTCTGTCAATGTCTAAGATCAGATACAGAGATACGAGTGTAACATGAACCTTCCTCAATGTATTATCCCAGTGTCCACTGATTTGAAGCTCAGGGATTTGTTATATTTGTGTATTCTTAAAAACTACACTCTGGTGTACTTCTAGAACAGAAAGGTGGAGCTATTCCATCCTCTGTTGTTTTCTGCATTTTGTATTAGAGCTCTATAATCCTACAACTGCAAATTTCATAAATATCTGGAATTGCTAAATGTAGAAGGAAGCTCAGGTACTACTGACCTAGAATATACTTTGCAAATGAAATTCAGTCAGCCCGCACAGGTGTTTGACTCAAATCACTTCTACCTAATCTCACATTTACTAACACATAGGAGGTATTAAAATCCTTTTAAGAAGAATTGCTTACTGACCCTCTCAGTTGAAGACATGCTTGCCTTGACAGAAATAAATGTATACGCAATGAGAATGGGCAGAATTAAAAAAAAAAATAATACTGCCAAAATAAGTGGCAATAAAATAAATGAAAAAAGAAATCATGTGGTTGTGATGCCATTTCCAATGGATGGTTTTCCAGTTCCCATTCTGCTTTACAAATGCATGCTTATATTGCCAAATTTCATGGAAATGAGCAGCACAGCCATTTAAAAGACATCAAATAAACATCCTTTTTATTACAGTGAAATGCAAATATCAAGTCTTAACAAGTAAATCTAGGGTCTGTAATTTTAAAACAGCAATAACAATAACCTCAGGCTATGTTTTCATTTTGTGGTTCACTTTATGAGAAGCAACTGTTATTTCTATGTGGCACTTCAATGAGTTAGAGGCATGCTCATTCAAGTAAAAACAGTGGTATTCTGGCAGTACTTGTGATGGAAAGTCAATGATTATTGGTAGATCAAATCACACTGGCCATCACACTGCCCGTGACATGGCTTTTAACCTATTTCAACTTTAAATGTCAGTGTTTGCATAAACATTTTTCAGGAAGATTAAATGTAAGCAGGAATATCAGTGAACTTTGTGATAAAATTCTTTAACTAGAAAAGCTCTACGAGATTCCCTCAAAACCTAGGTAATTATACTGGAAGTTTCTTAATAGCTATAAGACAGCAATGAATGGTTTGCCTATCTGTGGCTGCCCTTTCACAGATGCAGAAAATGCATCTTTATTTCAGAAGGCAGGAGTTTTACAAATCGAGCTAGCCTCTATACCAGTTTTAAAGAGTTCCTGAGATACATAAGACATTTTTGTCTTTGGAGATACAAAATGTTTACTTATTCTATTTCCTCATTTATAAGAAATCCATGTAAGGAACAAATAGTTATACGCACACTTGATTGTGATTTCCAGATGGAACTAAACTGATATAATAACTTAGAATAATTCGGATAGAAAGATTGCAAGCTGTCAGAATTTCAGGATAACTGAATACCTTAAAAAAGCAATAACAACTGTAAAAATGTTTACATTTGGGACTCACGGTAGAAAACAATATGCAAATTTGTCAAATTTTGATAGCTTTTCTATAGATAGGTAGTATACAGAGTAGATGCTTTGAATTAGTACCCAAGGAACAGCAAAACATTTTAAACTGTGTTTAATACTCCATAGACTTCAAACACCCTGTTTCTATTTCAATATTGCCATGGCAAATTCTGACAAGTTATATGATCCTCCTGCTAGACTCAAAAAGTCCAAGATGGTGAATCTACTGCGATTACTTTAGTTAGAGACAATTTTATTTACTTTCTTCATAATCATTTTTGATTTATAGCAAATCTTAAGCATTTCAAACAAACTATACTGTGTATAGTTCTTTTAGAGCCTATTTACCAAAGGCATTTTTAATTCCTTAGCGCTGAACACCAAGTCTTCAAGCCCACTTACATCTACAGGATTCCTCACAGTCATCAAAGGAAATGTTAAGTTTGACAGCCAGGCTCTACAGCTAAAGCACACACCTTCCTAAAATGTGATTAATTTTACAAGACAATAAACATTATGGTCACAATAAATAGACAGAAAGCTACACTGTGAATATATTTGTATTTCTCATACGTGGTCAAATTAAACCAGAATTGGTTTGGCAGTCTTACGCCTAAGGAGCTGACAAAATGGACTGGAATGGAAATGTCATATTCAAAACTTCATGACCCACATAAAAACCCGTTTTTATCTCTGCTAAAACTCTGACTTATAATGAAGAAGACCCTACATTATTTAGTAATGACAATTATTTATTTAAATGAAAATCAGATATGTAGTAGTTATGTATCCATTATATAATACAAGTTATTCAGAACATCTTGAGAAAGTCTTGAATACAAGTCTTCCACTCAGTGTTCCATGAGATATACCACTTTTTCTCCAGCTATCTGAAATTGTCTTCTCCTACTTTAAAGAGAAAGCTGCTCTCCCAAAATCGAAAACTACAATGCAATTGGTATGATGGTTGGAATGGGTGACAGGCCTATCACATATCTTTAGCAGAAACTTTTTTCCCCACTATTTAGCAATCCTTTTCCAAACACCCACCTACTATCATTCAAGTCATGCCAAAGCTGCAGAATTTAATGCAAATCAATTGCAGCAGCAGCCAAACTGGGAAAACAAGAGCAAGGATCAAGCACTTAATTAAGTTGTTAAACGTTCCTGTATTGCCATGTTATGTTATAAAACAATGTGGCCAAGCATAGAAAGCATGTCCCCTAACTAGCAAGGAACACTAACTAGTTCTGCCATTGACTAGTCCTGCTTGTATTGGCCTTTTCAATAACAGAAGTATTTAAGGGCAGCAGTTGCCCAGATAACAATATCATGGTATCGGGTGTCTATTGTGCTTTGAATACAGTTCTGTTGATATTGTTCTGCCACATCCTGAAAGTATGTGCTGAGAACAATTTATGTAGAAAAATGAGCGTTAAGATAGCATGGTAAGAGGCATGCCAGCCTGCATTCATAGCTTGACCATATGATATTTTTTTAAAAAAGAGAAAATATTTATTTTTGCCGAGGGTTCACTATCCTCACATGCCTTAGTAATGCTATTATAGTTAATGTTTAGGAACTGCAATTTACTTCACCTGGAGAAACGTGGGTTTGGAGGTTTTATATTTATTTCTTGAGTAATAAAAATAAATTGTCTAGCATCATTTTCTTAAGATGAAATAAACTTATTGTAAACTATTTTGGACTTGGATGAACTTAAATTCCATTCACTGACATTCACTCCTAGACTCCACTCTCAGGATTCTTCATGTCTCTTATAGCGGCTGCCACTCCACAAAATTATGCCAGTTTCTAAAAGTTAAAATGAAAGACCCCTAGGGATTGCTACTATACGTCTTAAATGTCTTAATAAATGGCCTTTTCATCAGAAAATTCCTTGTGATTACTCTAATATCAAGACATACTACATCCTAAATGAAAAATAATTAGTTAGCAGTAATTCATTAAAACTCACAAAAAAAGAATAAAATTATGTGCAATAGCCAAAAGTCTCATGCACTACTCATGTGATCATTCTGTCCAAGTCAATAAAATATTCCTAATATATTCCTAAAATACATTCCTAAAAATTAAAATTAAGCAATATGCTGGTCACATTACTTTCTGGCTTTGAGTTAGGAGAGACCAAGTTGCCAGAATGAAATATGAACCACTGATTTTGCAGGACAAAAAATTCCCTACTGATCTGGTATGCAGCAATCAAAACATTGGAGAAATTTTCTGTTATACAGAGTTTTACCTAAATGTAGTATTCTAATACTTTGCTCTTCAACACGGTAGGAAATGTCATAACACAGTGCAAACTCTAAATTATTTAAGCCTTCCTATGGGCAGTTAGGCTACATCTCTATTAAAGGTAAGTGTACGACGAAACAAGGGGTTTAAGCATCTTGTCCTAATTCCTAATACTAGTAAAAAGGAAGTCGATAATTCAAATTAATTTATTAAACATTTATTTAATAAAGTAGATCAAGGAAAGAAGGCAAAAATGCAGAATTCCTTCTTTGAAACATTTTTCACTGTTCAGGGTAAAAAGCCCCTGACAAAAAACAGGACTTTGTTTCAAAGAATAAAAGTTTCTGTACTTTTAGATTGCAGCATTTACATATTTTGTCTAACCTCTAATATATTCTTTATTACTGTTTCCTTTGCTCTTTTTGCTTACCCCTAGGTTCACACTTTGTATTTACAGTCAATTCAATTTTCTTCAACCCACTCCTTTTGTAAGATACAGTATATTCTTCAGACTTTGGCCATAATAGTTCTATTTGCCTGTGATAGTGCATCTCCAACTGATGCAAATGTGCCAGGAAAAAATAAAATTAAGTCTTTCCTAATCCTATTCATATTGGTAAGACTTTCTGTGGTTGGAACAAGCAATTTCAGTGAGGTAGGGCTGGAATAAGTGATACCCCCAAAGATTTTTAGGTATAGATATGGTAGCAAATCATTCCTCAACTTATTCCTTTTGTCAGAACTCATTTTTTTGAGGAGCAATAAAGATCATAATCCCCAAATCACATCCATTAACATCCCAGTTGATGGTCTTCATCAGAAAGAGCAGGATTGCTCTTTCGCTCAGCCCTTCTGTAACTCATAGTCAGTTTGTTACCTTTAGTTTATGAAAACTTTGGCATTCGAGAGACTTTTTATTTTTCTCAATCTTACTGCAATGCTTTGATAAATTATTGTATTATATTATACTGTGCTATATGTTAGACACAATAATAGTCTTCAATTTTTCTGTATACTGTACTATTACTCTCATCTAACTTAAACATAAATAGAAATTAAAAAAACCTCCCATCTTAAATGCAATGGGAAACAGATAAAAGAGATCTGACATTTTTCAGTACAAACCAAAAAGCCTCTTAAAAATACAGAATCCACTTTCTTCCCTTCATTTTCACTACTTCATTCTTCCTTCACCAGTAACCTCTGCTAAAAAACAACTTTAGTTTTCTCCTTTATTCAGAAAGTTAATTTCACAGGACACAACAAATACCAAAGCCACCCACTTTAAGGACACACAAAACCAGTATATGTAAAATTTGGTGATCTCTATCCAAAGAGGATTACCTACCTACTTAGCCACTTAATTACCTGAGAATTTATTTTAAAACTTGAAGTTTTCAAACATACAGGCATGAAGGTGTATCATCAAATGTGCCTCAGAATAGCCACTATTATGTGAGAGCATTGCAAAAGACCAGAACGTTCCTTCACAACATGCAAAGAAAGGAAAAACAAATCTTCTTAGTATGCTATTGAATGTTCATGCTTTCTTAAGAGAATTGGTGTAAAAATCGCTTACAGTGCTCACTAGAAAGCTATTGTGCATCAGGACTGAAGCAATTTGCAAGTGTAGGCAGCTTTTTGGAATCCACATAAATCTAATGGGGCAAGAAGGGAGAGGCCCAGTTGGGAACCAAAGAGCTGGTAAGTCTAGGGGTAAAAAAAATAAGGTGTTACCCAACGTGAGGAATGTTTCTGTTCTGTTGGGAGTCGTGTCTTCACACATAGTTAGGATCCACACAAGCAACACCAGAACCCCAGTTCTTCCTATTCTCTTAAAAACAAATAAGTCATTGACCACTGACCTAACCATTTATCCTGTCTCTAGGATAAAAGCTAAGTTGCAAGCTTTCCAACATTCAGTTTTAAGAACAAGCCACAAATGGCTGGGCTTAAGATGCCTTGTGAAATCTAGGGGAGGTAACTGAAGAAATGCGTTGCAAGGACAACTTTCTCTTGTTAACTTCTTACCTAGTAAAGGCATCTGAATTATCTTGTTAGCAGTCCTGACAACAGAAAGGATTCTCAACCATGGTGAAGATGAAAATAAAGTTCCCTTGTTTAAAAGAGAGCAAGTTGACGTGTTTCCATTAATGATCTTTGCAGGCATGATGAACTGAGGAAGAAGTCACAGCATCCCTTATTAAGATTAATCTTATTTTTCTTGCCAGTCTACCAGAAATAAACAAGCAAAAAAAAATGTGGCCTTGTACCCTTGCTTTAATGAACATTGGCTTTGGAGAGGAATGAAAGGAACCTCTCACAGCTGGACAGTCGGATGAAACTGGACAGAAGAGCTGGGACTAAGTGACTCTGTCATAGGAGGAAGATGGTGCTTGCAGCACTGTTTTAATAGTCTGTCCACAAACAATGCTTGCATGGTGTAAGACAAGAGAAACAGTCAATTGTAAAGGAAAAATAAAGTATTGTCTGGGAGAAAGAAAGCCAAGCATATAGAGGTAAAAACAGTTGGAAAGATCTATCTGCCTGTGAAATGATAACCATGTACCTTACCTTTTTCAGTAATCTCATCTTTTTCTCTATATTTTGAAGTTTATAAATGTTGACGTTAACAAAATTTAAATTGCTGTTTGTTTCTCACCTAAAACGTCCTTACAGTATGGAATTGCCTCAGAGTAAAGAGCCTTGAACTACACCTGCTATTATCACAGTGTAATTGGCTGATCCATTTCAATAAATACAGTATCAAAAGACATCAAGCCAAAACTGAAACCAGCTAAACTTCTACCAGTTTTTGGTAGGATCAAACAATGAAATGAAGTGTTCTTTGGTAGGATCAAACAATGAAATGAAGGTTCTCTTTAGCAGAGAACCCTTAACTCCTTGCTCCATATATCAGTTTTTTCCTAGCAAAAAGCTTTGGTATTGACAGAAAAAAAGTAATTAAATAAATTATCATCTTTATTTAACAGAAAATTAAGAAGTGAACACTCAAAATAGTACCAAAACCTTTGCTCTGTATCAGTTGGCTCTGAGTTTCACCAATTCTGCCATGTAATGTTCAAAAGCTAGATTTTGTATCCAAAAAGTTCATGATGTGTATCCAAAAGTTCATTATGTGTATACCAGGTTCAACAGGGTTCCTAATAGATTCAATATTCCTCCTCCTTTAATGAAACATGGTCATTTCAGTGTTTATTTTAAAAAGAGAGTAAGTCATGAGACTAATCAACATGATTGAGAAAATGGGAAAAAAATCCTAATAACATTTACTGAAAAAGTAAAACTAAAACTTCTACCATAACTCAAATGACTATAACATTTAAATACTGTTTGGGGGGTATTTCAAAACACGAAAACTTCCATTTGACTACAGGAACGTTACCGTTACTCAAGATTTGACCATCTTTCTTTTGAAACTTTCTGATTCATGCTAATGAAGAGAAAATAGGAAACTGAAGTCCAACAAGATCAAAAACCCATCAATCCCCAATTTCAATTTCAGCAGTCCAATTATTTATAAACTTAGCTCATGATTTCTAAGATAAACAGTACCTGGAAATAACTATGCTACTGGGAGAGTGTTCCCCTCACCCCCCATCCATATAAGCAGAAGTAAATTAAACTTAGTTATTCTAGATCTACTGAAAACAGAATTTATTAATGGGCTCTTGTCTATATTTTTCTCCCTGGCGCCAGTTCAACTAAAAAAAAATAAAATAGACCAATCATCATGACTTATCTGCAGAGCAGAAATAGACATATGTTTCAGGCATCAAAGCCTCAAACAATCTATAGTAACAGTTGAAGATGGAAGGTAAACTGTCCTATGTTATATTCAGTCTCTCTCCTTCCTTCTGCTCAACCCTCTAATTTGAAATCTGCAATACATCTGTCCATGAAGTTCTCGGCTCTATCTTCTTTGTATTTTTAATCTAAAAATCCAATCTTAAAAAAATCTTGTCCCAACTGATGTCCTGTTGCACCCTTCTTTTCTCATACAATAAAATCAATTTCTGTAAAAGAAGAAATGACACTAGTAATAAATACCTGAAACATCACCTTGTTCATTTGACTCACTGATGAGAAAGGAACTCTGTATGACACACACCACGTGCATAGCTTCCTATCTTCTCAGAATGGCAGAAGTTTCAAATGTAAATAAAATTTATTTTAAATATTAATCTCTTTTATAAAATTCTCTCTCATGAGTTATCAGCCAGCATTAAGGCTAAAACCACATATATTCTTGATTCTTGATACTTCTGGAGGATCTTGCTGCAACCAAATGCTACATTCATAACACCTGAAAATTAGGCCACGATCTTAGAATATCTACGTACATTGTCTCTTAAGTTTAGGTAAATCATTAAACACCACCATCACTCCCTCCCCTCCAAATATCTCACATTGAGACCTATTGTCCTCTGTTTCAGGACTTAACCAAAAAACCCTAGAATTTTGAAGTATCTAAATACTCTTAAAAACAAAGTGCTCAGTACCTATCAGAGGAACTACCAATAAGCCTAAGTTTACATTTTTCAGGTTAAAAAACGCGAATGGTACAGCCTGAGACTTTTTCTGCTTGTTTTTTGTGGTTTTGACACTTTGCAACTAATGACCAAACTCAAGATTTGACTGATCTGAAGTCTGACTAAGATGACCGTTTTCTCACTGACTTTAACATACCCTCAATTCCGTCCTCTGTCTGTTATATGAATCACATCACAGCAACAAATGATTGCTTTTGGGCTTACTAATGGTTTTTCTGCACTTGGCTTCATCTTCTCGCCATAAATCAAGTTCCAAGTGACAGTAGCTTTTTGCAAAAAAAATCCCTGGCAACTTTTCAGCCTCTCAATTCGCTTTCCTTGAAAGTTATTTTGCTGCAGGTATAATGAAGAGGATTCCCCAGATACTATTCTTCGTTATCTGTACAGCAAAAACTCAAATAAATCTCTGTGTGAACATTAAGATAGAGGTTGTCTATACAGATTTGTTTATCTTAGGAGCTAGGCTGATAATGCCATTTAAGACAAGATGATATATTTTATTAAAATAAATTACAGACCTAGTGAAAACATGGCAGTGCAACAGCTGAAACAATGGAATATGTGGGAGCTAAGATGAGCTTTTGAGCTTGGTACTAAGCTAGAAGCACTAAATTTAAAATGATTAAATAAAAAATGTCCTTTGCAACTGCCATTCATAGCAGTGATCATGAAAAATGGACTTCTTTACAATGATATTCACCGTAATGAAGAACAGTTCTTAGCCAAGTTAGATGGGATGCAAAAATATGACTGCACTGTTCCAGGACAAATTTCTTTTTGAAAGGCATGGAATATGAATATGAATGGTCAGAGAAAGAACAAGACTGTTTCATGTTCAAGGGAAGGGAAGGGAAGGGAAGACTTCAGTTGGAAAGGACCTACAATCATCACCTAGCCCATCTTTCTGACAACTTCAGGGCTGACCAAAAGTTAAAGCATATTGTTAAGGGCATTGTCCAAAATGACTTTATCATAGAAAAAAATCAAAGTAGCTAAACAGGACTTTCCCTTTGCGAATCCATATTGACTGTGCCTGATGATTCTACTGCTCTTTAAATGCCTTTCAGTAGTACCCAGTATGAGCTTCTTCACAGTTTTTCCAGGAACTGAGGTTAGACTAACAGGTCTATGGTTCCCTGGGTCTTCCTTCACACCATTCTGGTAAATTGGAATAACGTTGGCTAGCTTCCAGTCAGTAAGGACCTCCCCAGACTCCCAAGACCTTTGGTAGATAATCAGGATGGTTCCTGCTGTAACCATAACGATTCAGATATTAACAATAATTCAGATATGCACTGTTAAGGACATATCTCCTGAAATATGTCAGTGCTATGAAAGACCACAGTGTCCTAAGCCAAGATTAAGCTGCATTGATGGTCCTAATGAAACACCTGGCTCTAATCAGTGCTTTTTCACTGCATTTGACTGAAAAGCTTCTTGAAATGCTTCCACCTGAAAAATTACTCCATTATTGTGTTTTGCTCTTGTCATATTAAACATCCATTGACACCGTACATCACAAGATGCATTCAACACAAACAAAAGTGCTAAGATGCTACTATTACTAACATTTTACCTCACAGTAGATTCTTTGCAGTAGTTATAAAGTAAATCATTTTAATGGAATAATTTAAATCATAGTGGAATTAAGTCACAATTTTGCACGTGATTTATCCATTTGTAAAGGAAGACACAGAAATTTCTTTTGCTGCTGAACTAGTGAGTGGTGACTTTATTAAACCATCTTTGCTACAAAGATAAATGGAATCAGTAGTAAGTAAACTGCAGAACTTCACGTCAGTTTACAGCAAGCATTGAAATACTGAATTGATATAGATCATAACAGGATTTTAAATCCTACCTAAGCCTTAGACTATTCATAAAAGTTTCTCCCTCCCTACAGAGCCACTTAAACTACAGTTCTTTCTACCTCCTGCCACACTAATGCAATGAAAATCCCTTTGCTTTGTTGCATCAATTAAAAGTCATTGCTTCAGAACTGTTTTATTACTAGTCCTAATAATCAAAACATTTTTGCTTTGACACGATTCATTGAATTTCAGCTTTCTTTTCAGATTTATATGTTCATAAAAAATATTTAAAATACTCTTGTATGTATTCTTCTTTTTAGTTTTTGCTTTCTATGTCAAGTCTTTGAAAACTTAACAATCACAGTAATAAATGCTATTTTATGACCTATTGCCAGGCTAAGCAAGCTGAAGTATTACATAAGCTTTCTTTAATTTCTAAATTACTTTTTCAGATATATGGAAAAAAGCATTCTTACTAGCCTTTTTCTGTGTTTGAAGATTAGCACTTATTACAATAAAGTGGATTTAATTTTACTGTCACTTCAGTACACTAGTGTCAAACATGTCCCACATTTCTGCAAACATTTCTGTCATCCCAGTGGTGCACTTGATAAGACATAAGCGTTCACAGAAACCACTAGCCTGGAAAGCTGAAGAACGAACCTACTACATGAATGTCTTTTTCTAGTAATTGCCTTGGATCCATTATGCTATATTAGGTATCTCATATGAATATTTGCCGTGATAACAATTAAATTGAAACTATCAAGCTGCTAATACCACTGGGTTCCTTACAGATATGCTGACATTGTCAGGGGTTGAGGAACTAATCATCATATCATCTCCTCAAACAGATAATCTCTAGAATTACATTACTTTCTTTTAATCAATATGAAATACTGACATGAAAAAATTCCCTAGAATTCTGCTGTCAATTTTACTTTCATGTTGTGCGGTAATGACAATTACTTTGCTAATTAATATTCTAAGATTTTGTTAAGTGAGTGGACATACAGCTGGATAAATTGCATGCAGAATTGAGGCTACAGATTACAACAACAGGAAACATGGCATTTGATTAATTGCATTGACTTTCAATAAGGCATTGGCTTCAATTGAGACAGTGGTCTTGGGCCACTTAACAATGAAAGCTTATACAAACTTAGACCCTGATACTGAACCAGTAGGACTTTACACAAGGCCAAGGGCTTTAAATGTATGCAGAATCCCAGGAAAAGTGATTGCATTCTAAAAATTCCTGGTGTAAATTAAAACTGACAAATGGCCCACCATTTTGCAAATACATTAAAAAATAACACAATGCAAATCTGAATGACAGTTTTATTTAAATTGAATTACCTTGCATCCAGGCAGAAACTAGAAAAAGTTAGACCTTTTTACGTATGTAAATGTACCATTATGTAGACACATGGTGCTGCAAAATATTAATATCGTAGCACAGAAGTAAACCACCACTATCCTTATTTAGAACAGCTAGCAGTTTTAGACATAGTTAATGCTCCACCTTGTCTTGTAAAAATAATTTGTAGTAGTATATGTGTGTGCTGCTCATAATCTAGCTCAGCCTCTGAGAAATCAGATCAAAATGGTAACCTATTGTATAAGGCAGGTCACGTCTCTTCAGAGTTAAGGAATTTCACTTTATTTCTATGGTTACATCACCTGATACTGGTTCTGCAAGGTCAGACTGGCAGAAGAAATATTCCTACTCCCCCTACTAATTCCTTTTTCGCTGTTCTCATTGCCACTTGTTTTTGATGATTTGAGGATGACAGTTTGAGTAAAGGGACTGAATCATCACAGCTATTAATGAGGGGCAAAAAGTACAAAACAAACGTGTTTAAAATTGATCTGCTCAGGGTGGTTTAGTTTGCATTTTCCAAGTGGCCAGTATGTAACTCACTGTTGTTATCAAAAACGCCTTTAACATTATATGCAGTCATTAGATACTAGAATGGGAATACCCAAATGGGGGTCATGCTAAAATTAGTCATGGAGCTGTTGTCTGAAAGTATTTAACAGGTGTACATTCTTAGCCAAAACTGTTCAGTAAAGAATTCTTTCAAGCTAACTAGACTACTCTGCTTTTGTCCAGTATTAATTCAATTCCTCTTCTTAGATCACAACAACTGTCAGACATCTATCTATGAACTAGCACCCACAAGTTTCTTTTATTTCATAGATATATAATAAGAACAAATATGATACAGCCTAGCCAGCTTACTGATTTCAAGCCAATGTATATGTCTTAGGATCATCCATTCTGACCTATAAATGTCAGGCATATATAATTTTCTACTACTGCTAATATTTCAAAAACTAAAATTGATCCTATGCACCTGTACAAATATGTGAAACTGAACTATATAATTTTATAACATTATAGGTAAAACAGAAACTTGGCTGGATGACATTAAGTGACATATTAAATTAAGTAATGAATAGAAAGAAGAAAAATAAACCTTTACAAAGACATAATGGTAGCTGGTATTACTAGCTGGCAGCAGGAAAACTTTCTTTGTGTATTTTCATTCAAGAAATACAACTGAACAGTCAATCAAGTTAAAAGAATAGCAGGATGACAGAGTTGAAAGAAACTTCATCAGTAAAAAAAAAAATTATTTGTAAGGAATAAAGTTAGGCCATATTTCTCCAAAAATCTTATGCCTACAGATACCTCCTTAAGACATTTTAAAAGGTCTTGTAAGTTGAGCAGCCTATTATTGATTTTCCAAAGTAACTAAACTCTGAAATTCTTGACTACAGGAATTTACATTTGGGATTGCTGTTTCATTCATTTTTCTAAAGTGACTGCTCTACTTTTTGGAAGAAGCTTTCTAGCGTATAGCTTTAAATTTATAATGACTGTAGCAGGTTCTTTATAATAAAATGTGTGCAAGAAGAGGAAAAATGTGTACATTTAAAACTAAGAAAACAAAAGTAACTGATTGAGGAGAAAAATATATTTGATAAATTTTGCATCTAAGAACATGACTGGAAATATAAAAAATAGTATTATCTACAGAAAACATGAGATGAGGCACTTGACAGAAACCTTTTACAATAATTCTAGCAGTTATTCAATCATTTTCCTATACTTTAAATGACTACAAACAGTTTTTTTAAGAACTACGCAAAAGTCAACAATAGATAACTGTGAAATCAATAAGATCAAGTGAAGCTGAACTCAATCCCCTGCATCACATATTTACAGTAATAAACCCTTATATGTTTACTGATTGTTACAGAATTTATAAGGTGCAGTATTTTCTAAACCGTTAACATTAGTTACCACATATATGCCTGCAGTATAAAGGAACTCAAAACACACAGTAACTCAGAAATCAGCCATGGCAAATGGACCATGTATTTCACAAAATTATTCTTTTGTCTCCTGTTCTAGCTGGTGGTTAAAGCCCACCACACCATCTTTGTAAAGATCAATTGTTCATTAAGTATTTCAAATTATACTGCATGGAAGGCAAATGTTCTATTTGCCCATCATACATTTGCATATCCAAAGAAAATATTTCAAAGTAGCTTCTAATGTTACTGCAAAATTTTTCTAATGTTGTACTACTTTGTAAGCCATTTCAAGAAATCTGCGTGCCATTCTATAACCGACTGTAAGGGGTTTTTTTAAGCTTAAGTTGTATTGGCTACCTCTCCTTTTGTTTCACTATTTCACAAAATCCTTTTGTATGATTGTCAAGCAGCTGTGATCCTTAATCTTCCTTGCACAGCTCCCCAGGAGAGACTTTACAACATAAACTGCAAAGTACCATTTTCACAGCAGGAACAACAGTGTTCCTCTTCAAAAAGAGGCATAATAAAAATAGGACTGTAATGAACATGCTAATCCTGGTCAGACGTGCCATCTCCATATAGTATGATCACTGACAGTTCAGGAAGTTTTGGGGCAAGATAGTACTCTGCTCTTCAAAAGTCTTCTCATGCAATATATGTTTGAGTTACATGTTTTTCCAGTGTATGAAGTCCTCTCACGGGTAGCTTCTTGCTTTTCTTGTTTCTCTTCATTCCACTTTCAAAAGTCTGTCCAGCCTGTCCTACTAGCAGCCCCCTGGCAATAACCACTGTGACTATATAGCAAACGATTAAGTCAGATAAACACCAGTATATATCGTTTATACAGCTCCAGCTGGAACACAGCAAATTTCTCCTACTGTGCAGCTAATACCCAGAATATGTACAGTCCTTCCTCCCATTTGTCTCAAAATGAGACACATCCCACAGCACATTTTCCAACATTATAGCTGTGCCACTCCATTTGTCTCATTTCCATGCCCTCAAAGATAGCTGTCCCAGATGACAGATTACTTCAAAATAGTTCCTTCTCATTTCAGTACTACTGGGTACAGTGAAAATAGAGAAATGAGCTTCTATTATCATTGAATCTCTTAGTAGCACCTTGGATTCATCATCTCTGGTTTTTGGGCTTTTTGTGTTTTTTGTTTTTTTTTAAACAAATGTTCTGCCCTTCTGAGAGTCTAATAAAAATAATGTCTCTCAATTATCTCAATCTCAATGCCTGTGTGTATCAATGGACAGGGAAACACTATTCAGTAAATATTTCACTTTTTATTTTATGCAGCAATGTCTGTTCGACATTAAATCAGTAAGTTTCTAAAAAGCACAAAAAGGAACAGCTGTCATAGGCACTTCCCATAGAAATTTTACTTTAATTCTTCCATCCTTATACAGTAACTTATCGAGAGATGCTATATATCAATATTTCTATAATGCACAATACAATCAACAATAATAGAGAAAATCGTGGGCTAAGAAAACAAACTGACTTCTGCTTAAGTGTCCTGTGTAGTTTCTCTTTACTTCCCAAACAGCAAAAAAAAGAAAGCAAACAGCAGTGATAGAAGAATGTACTTAAATATTCTGCTCTACTGGACCTTCTCCATCCTTGCTTAAAACCTGCACTCTTCTTGTGCTGCAATCACATACCTTCTCAGGAGGTAGCTGAAGCTATGCTTCCTGAGATCCTTATAGTCTTGGCAGAACTTTATCAAGGAATAATAATAATAAAAAATAATTAAAAAAATGAAAAGCAGGATTCCTTAAAATTAATAGTATGGAATCGTTCCCGATTTCTCTATTAGAACGCGGCGCCTCACTTCTTCCTTCCTGAACAATTGATATCCTTGCATATGATGCCAGAATTCTTGTGCTGTAGCCATGAAAAATGTTAGTTATCCACCATTTGCAAGACAAAAAAAAAAAGTTAGGTGGCTTTAACAAGAAATGAATGGACAATAAAAGGCAAGCTATTCCAACTCTGAAGTCTGCATAGCATTGGAAGATCCTGCACTTTATTGTCTTTCATTGGGTATTGAAAACTGATAATTTTGAATTAAGGAATCAAAGCACTGTTCCACTTATATTGTTCTCAGCATAAATTTTCAAAACAATGAGCTCCAAAATAGATAGCACCAACTCCACTTGTCTAGAAGGAGACTTCCAGACTTTTCTTTACAAGCTTTGCTCCCCTTGAAATTCAGTATTTTCTTGTGGGTGAATCTATCCTGGAAAACAGCCCCCTCCTTTTTTATACAGAAAATCAAAAGCAGTTTTCATTTATCTCAGACATTCATTCTTGGTCCAGACTGTCACAATATTCAGCCTAGCAAGTAAAAGTTTAGCCTGGAACGTTTCCTGATTTACTCTGGTAACAGAAAAAAGACCCAATGCTTTGTCTCTCCTAAGGCCTTGAAATGTTATAATCTGTAGCTGCCTTTTCTTCCCTTTTTTCTACTCACATTGTGAAGTTTTAACACCCAGAAAGACTTGCATTTATATTCATAGTTCTTATGAGAACCAAATGCTACAGATTGGTCATAGTGTCTGAACTTAATGAAACAGGGTAAACCTGTAGTGCATAGAACTACTGTTACTCTATACTGTCACAAAGAGAAAAACTGACAAGTTTGGCCCTAAAAAATAAATATATTCACAAAAATATGGCTATTCTGTATTGCACTAATGATTTGTAGCAGTCAAACTGGATTTAGTGAAATAAACAAGCAAACAGAACTGAATATGGGTAGGTACTTCAACTCTGGCAACACCCTGATTTCACCAATGTCCCATATTGGAGTGTCAGTTCTTGTGGGTTGAATCGTGGGTAAACTCAAACTCTGACTTCTTCCCCAGGGTGCCCTCTTGCCAGAGGCACAAATGTCAAGTTGGGTTTGTGAAAGCACCATTATGGAAAGATTTGAAAAATGTATCAGAGTTATGCGTGTATATTCTGCAATCCAGAGTCACACATGTGCTCTAGGGATGAGTAAAGCCCGAGCAGACCACAGATCCAACTCACTCCACTATGTTTTGCATTTATTTTGGTTATGTCTCTTAATTCCTCTTCACAACTATGATATATATTTATTCCTACAGCAGCTGCGTGAGGCAGAGAGGCACTATTTCCTACAAAGGCATAATCGGAGTGTTTTGCACAAGGCTACTATTGCAGGCTGTGGAAGATGAAGATTTGCGCAAGTTTGCGAAGAAGCAGCTTGTAATAAAATTACTTAGCTTCCAGGCTAATGCCCTCAGCGCTGAATTATTGTTTGTCTTGGAAAGCAATATAGCAAGTCTTTGTATTTCTAGCACTTCAAAATTTTAATCCTGCCAACATTTCCTTACAATGCCCTATTACTCTGCATGGTCCTTGCTTTCTCTGATATTACCCCTTTATCTAAATCTACAGTCCCAGTATTGTTCATGAGTTCTCCTATGTTCCCAGTTTCAGATTAAATCCATAAATCTATTCCTGAGGCCAAAGTAGTTGCAAAAGCCGTATGTATTCTGGCTGGAAACAACACACTCTTCCATATTTTTAATTAGACAATTAATTTTTAATTAAAATTTGAAATTTGAATTTATTTAAGTTTTAACTTCCTAACCAATAATGTAAATTTTTTGTTCATCAAGCATTTGCATATAGATATCATTATGCATGGTTTTTAAAACAGGATCTGATGCTAGTGTGTTCTGAAGTTGCACTGAGCTATTTGAAAAAGAAATAGGAAGCAGAGCCATATATGGCTTACAAGAAATTGATTAAGTAATCAATAAAACAAGCAAAAAACAGATTGCATTTTACAGTCAGTCCGTTTTGACATCAGACAACTCTTTTGCCTTTTTCAATTGGTATGGCACTTGGTAGAGAGATGAGGCTGCTGCTTCTTCTCTAAAAGAACCCCAAATGAGACCTTTGACTGGTTTAAAACAGTATCTTTCAAAATCCATGCATGCACATTTCAAGACTACAGAGTCTTGTAAATGCATTTTAAGAAACTCGGAAGACAAAGAATACTTCTTCCACCTGAGTTTTCATATTGTTCTTTGCCTTCTGTCCCCCTCCTTCCTTTTCCCATCTCCCTTTAATTTCCAAAACTTTTAATGCGGTATGGAAATGCCATTTTCTGTTCATTTTCTACACCATGGAAGCTGTGCATAAAAAGTGCTTCTATCAGTAAATAAAGGGAAAATCTAATCTTGGGGAGTTAAGAACAGATCCATGGTGCTGTTTAAACATGAACCCAACTATCAGTCTTCCCATTTTCATTGGCTAGACTGGGAAGAATTTTTAAATGATAACAGAAGGAACAATCATCGTATTAGAGATAAGAATTTACTTGCTTGCTTACACCAGCCTATGGTGTATGCACTTAGTATTATTATTTGTTATATATATAAGTGCTTACTGTTATTATTTGTTATATATGTACATAGTTTTGTTAGCTGACTCCAACAATAATGCCAGGACTGTCTGTACTGATTAAAATAGCTAATAGTTAGAATAGAAATAAATCTTTTTCTTTTTTGAATAAAAATCCAACTTCAGAGAAAAATAAGAGAAAAGAAAGCTCCTTGTCACTCTACATTTGTTGGGATAGAAGGATTAAAAAATATATTATTCAAATCATCCATTTTACAAATTTTCTTCCAAGTTCTGTAAAGCTGACTAATCAATTCCTAAAAACAGGCCTCTAGCAGTTAATTCTGCGAATGAAGTAAGCCATGTAATATCACAATACAAGACAGTAATCTTCAGTCATAAAAGCAACCTTGCAAACTGAAAAGTGTGATATTTCATGAAATGTCTCCAATTCCAGTTTTCATTCATCTCCAGGTGACAGAATGAAGCATCCAGGTCATTTGACTACTCGTATTTACTCCTCTGAGTATTATCTAGACAGTAAACTTGGCAGTACATTCATATCCTCACCCCTAAAGGATAGTTGAAAAAATGGATTTTTTTCCTTTACTGTTTTCAAAAAACTCTTGCTGAAGTAAGAATAGAATTCAGGTGACACATATTTGAAATGGAAGGAGTCCTTATCTTTTTTATGTGTTATATCTTGGGGGGGAAATCTTGTAGCAGTTTAACCTCATCTAAAAACCATTTACGCAACTTTTCAAGGTCACTGTTAATTGGGCAAACTTCTGTGTAAATGCTGAGCACGCAAAGCCAAGCTACCCAGGGCAGCACTAAAATGTAAATCAAATGCATTCATAAAGCATTTTTTTATCAATAATTGATATAACAACCTGTTGTGCATGGCACTCCTGTTTCACTTCTTTCTTCACTCTAATCTGTCATACCCCACATACTCATATTCCCATTCTTTGGTCAAAAATCAGAAACAGGATATTCAAGTATTATGTGAAAAAGTTGGTATTTACCAGCATCAGGGCTATAATAATGCCCATTTGAAAAGAACTGTACTTAACATTCCCAGAGAGAAACCTCTCTTTCACAACAACATAGCACTTTAAATTCTATGAAGTAAATTAGTTATGTTTAGAAAGAACTTACCCCGTAAAACAGTGAGTCTGGTGGACACACTTATTTCACCAACGCTGTTGGAAGCCACACATTCATAAATAGCTTCATCTCGTGGTGTGCGCAGTGGTTGTATTCTGAGAACTGATCCAGATCCATCATCAAACTCTATTACCTATAGAAGGAAACAAAAGCTGTCACAGGTGTTGTTACTAATGCCTATCCCTCAGTTAATCTATTCGTGAACAGTGACCTGTTGATATTCATGTCATCAAAGCCAGGTTCATTTTTTAAATACAGGACAAATTCCACACAGATGGGAAAATGTTTCAGTGGCAATGCCTTGTAATTCACATTGCTGTTCAGTGAGTATTCAATGGGCACTCTAAGACAGTTTCAAGAAAAGACAGGATCAAAACAGAAAAACAAAAAAAAACCAAGGGCTGTAAGAAAGGATTCTGTAAATTAATGCTCTTTTACCCTGAAGTTAATCACCAATCTCTCTCTATTCTCTTAGCGTAAGTACTCTACCTTCAAATGTCAGTTAGATTCATTTAAATTGCTGCAGCCTATATACTCACTCCACTCACAGGGTACAGTTCAATCATTCATTTATCTCTAAAGTGAAAAAAGGTTCAGCAATTTCTGAACAAGATAGGACTACTCAGTTTAGCTATGCATTTAACCCACAGAACATAAGTAAATTTATCTAACAATGTATTAGAAAACATGTGACCAGTTAAGACATTAAATGATAAGGCTAAACTTTATTTAGATTTTAAATTACAATATGTACACAAGAAATATTAATTTTCATACAAGAAAGAATTAATTGCATGATTCTTATTTCCTTCTTGTTCTGCTGTCAGAATCACATCAGATATTGGTGAGTACTGCAGCACTCCAGGCATTGTAAAAGCCTTCCTAATAATTAAGAAATAATATTGATCTATTTAATCTACTTTTTTAAAAAATTATGTCAATAATATAAGTTAGTACCACCATAAGGTAAATGGCACCTATCAAGAAAGGACAGTCATATATTTTTTTTTTACAAAATAATGAATATTTGGCCATAATCTACGTAGTTATGCACAAAACAATTTACATACATGCCTATCTGTACATATGTTTGCATCTTTATGTCCAATTTACACACAAGTGATCTTCTATATCTCTATACTTGTTGAGAGTAAGGAAGAAATAAAGTACAGAGTTGGGAACTATGGTAATATGTCCACTATCTTTACATTTTCATTGCAGGAATTGCTCAGTTTCTTCTTAGTTTCCTCTCTTAGGAAAAGGAGAGGTCTCTGTGGAAATAAGATAAAAACCTGTTTTTTTTCTGAGAAGAAATTGGTTTGATAGTCCATAGGCTGTATTACTTTCCCTTGTTCTTTAAGTAAAGCTGTTGTCTTAAACATACCTAGAGAACACAAAATCTCCATCTGATCTTAGCACAAACAAGAGAATAACTAGAATTCTTGATAAATTGACATTTATGAGGGAAAGGAAAATTTCACAATCTTAAAGCATACAGACTAACGATTTGTAGATAAAAAAATGAAAGGCCAGGATCCAAATAATCAAAATAATTACACTTTAAAAGAATAATTGTTATTATTTAAATCTTAATCCTGAATAGTCCTTGCTGGATCGCTAATAAAAACAATTGCAGCAGACTGGCTAGAAGAAATATTGCAGAGAATAAGTTTCAAGTCTGGTGTCTCCATATGTATCATAAATGGATTTACTCTTCCTGTGATGAGTTCTCCCCTTTCCTCCATGTCACAGACAGTTAATTCCTCCCAATCTCCATCTACCATATGAGATATTTTTTTTAAAAGTATGGATTTTTGAATAAAAGCAGCCTCATGCGACAGGGTAGAACAGTGCAATTTTTTAAACTTGCTTTTTCCCCCTTCTCTGTTTCTTTTTAAGTTCCTCTGAGAAAGACTTTTTAGTAACTTAAAGTAGATTTTTCTAATTCATATTATTTGAATTGATTTGAGAAAAAAAGAATCCTTCTGTATCATGTTCACTCACAGTATATACTTGCAAGATAAATAAAAGATGAAAGATTAATAGCAAAGTCCCACAGCATCTTATTGTACCCTTTAATTTCAGAAAAAATGTATAGCTCTCACCATTATTCTCACTCAGTTGTGAGAATTAGCTTGTGAGTAAGAACATTCCACATTCAAAAATAATAATCTTGAAATATATAAACAGGCCACTGTCAAGAGAGAGGGAATAAACTATTTGTTCCTCCATTGCCAGATAAGACAACTGCTATTTACATCAAGTTCCAGTAAAGAAGTTCTGGCTCCATATAAGAAAAAAAAAATCACAGCAAGGTTCACAAAACATTGTAGGAGGCTGTCCAAGTTTATTAGAGGGGGGAAAAAAAGAAAGTAACCCCCAGCGTCCCTGAGAAAGCATGTGGATTAAATTAGATGGCCCACTGAAGTCCTTTTCAGCTGTACTTACTAGGTTTGTATGAACACAGGTGACCAGATAAAACATTTTCATGTCTTGCATTGCTAAGTAATCAAACTCAGAGAAATATACAAAATATTAATGTGAAAGAAGAGAAAAAGAAGCACAACTAATTATTGTCTTATTGGTGTAGTTGACAATCTCAGATGTTTCTTGTTTCCCAAACGTTCCATGTGTCTTTTCTGAATCTCATTTCTACTGTTGTTCTCTGTTTATTTAGGGGTCCTACGGCATGAATTAATGGCCTTGCTTTGGACAGGAAGGAGAACTGCTTAAAATATTGATGGGCTCTGCACACTTTATAACTACTCTGCTCGGTGCTTATAATAAAAATTATAAAATACTTGATAAGTGTTTTCTATTTCTTTGAAATACACTCCATCTCATTTGGCTATACGGCTTGTTCAACAGTCCACTAAAGACATTTTTAAAACATTTTAAATTAATTTTTTATAGTTCCATTCAAGTATTTTTTATGGAAGTAAAACTGTTTTATTTTTCCTTATTCTCCCTGAAAAAAAGTACATAGGTACATAGAAAGCAATATATGAAGCAAATAAACTACAATATATTGCAAAATAAAACTGAATCAACACAGTAAATATGTACGTGCCCAATCTTTCACTGTTTAGAACCCACCTCAAGTGAAAATTTTGTGACCAGAAGGGAATAAATTGTGTAGACTTTATGATAAAATGTCTATGTTAATCCCACTAGCCAATTACAGCTCTGCATATGCTCTGCAAAGTGCAAACAGTTCTTGGCACTAGGAGGTCACATTTAAAGTCATGTTTTTATTTCTCACAATGCAGTAAATATATAAGTAAATAATTATATTCGTTAATGACCAGATTCCAACACACTTAAATACACAAAAGGGAATTAATAAAAGTTAGTTTATACAAGAAATGCAATTCTTTTCCACTGACATAAATCTAACCTGAAAGCCAGGGCAAGCAATCTTCCCAAATACTACTAAAAATTAACTCAGATGACTTCAATATTCAGTCAACTTTTAGTAGGTATATCTTAGGTCATTCGCTCACAAGATGCTTGTCACAATTGTTTTATCTACAAATTAGTCATCTTCCAAACATTTTTTTTCTTAATGGAGAAGTCTCTTATCTAACATTGAAAACAGTGAAGAGACACAGTGAAAATTATACATTCTTACTGCCAGTTTTGGTATTGATTCTACAAGCCTTCCCCCATTTTCTGAGGTTTTTTTTTTCTGAGTGTGGCCAGTAGGTGGAGGGAGGTCATTCTTCCCCTCTACTCTGCACTGGTGAGGCCACAACTGGAATACTGCGTCCAGTTCTGGGACTCCTTAGCCTGGAGAAGAGAAGGCTGAGGGGAGACCTTATTAATGCTGACAAGTATCTAAAGGGCGGTTTGAGGGAGGATGGAGCTAGACCTTTTTCAGTGGTTCCCAGTGACAGGACAAGGGGCAACAGGCACAAGCTGGAACATAGGAAGTTCCACTCAAATATGAGGAAAAACTTCTTTACGGTGAGGGTGACGGAGCACTGGGACAGGCTGCCCAGGGAGGTTGTGGAGTCCCCTTCTCTGGAGATCTTCAAGACCCGCCTGGATGCAGTCCTGAGTAATGTGCTCTAGGCAATCCTGCTTTAGCAGGGGAGTTGGACTAGATGATCTCTAGAGGTCCCTTCCAAATCTGACAATTCCGTGATTCTGTGATTCCGTGATTCTTCATGTTAAAGGTCAATCCATATTTGATATTAATTGTTCCTGCCACTAAAAGAGGGAGAAATAGTTGTTGTCTTATTTCCCCCAAATAACCAGTATCCTTTGAACAGATTATCTTTACTGTTTCCTTTAATTGAAGGTTGTGGAGAGAGGAAACAGCTCTTTCCAAAGCCTTCTCCTAGGTTACTGTTCAGAAAAGAATCAAAAGCAAACAAGTTTTACATTTCCGCTTCAGCAGCAGGAACTACAATGTCCTTTTCATCTCCCTCTGCAACACTGGTAAGCAATCACGTCAGCAGAAGTTGTAGCAGCCTAGGTCTGTTCAATGCATACAGACAAAAAGGAGGTGGTATGCTCTCTGGAGACAGCAATCACTGCTCAAATAATTTTCCCCCATCTCCTTCAAGGAAAAGACAGCAGTCTGAAGAGGAGCACATCAAGGCTGCCCAGTTACATCATGCTAGTTTAGAAAACAGCAGTAGCAGTTATCTATATAACAGTTCTATGCATAACCAGTTTGCAAATTAAAACTTCACAAGACTGCTCCCACTAAACTCTCCTCAATACTCATAGCTATTTTGCTTAATCACTGATAATAAAACACACATATTGGGTTTAGAAGGAAAGTCGGAATGAATGTTTTTCAGAGGAACAGAACAATGGACCTAATACCTCAAATCTCTGATTGCTGACTTTCTTTCCCTTTTTATTCCAGACAATTTTAGGTCTTGGATCTCCTGTGGCTTGACAGATGAATGAGGCAACTCCTCCAGAAACCCCTGTCTGGTCAACGGGAGTTCTTGTAAACTTTGGTGGTGCTGAAACAAACAAAAAAGATAACAAAATTAGGCTAAGTAGTAAACATTAAAAACAAAGCCGTGTTAAGATTTCAAAATGAGAAAAGAAGGAAATGTTTTGTTTCCCAAGTGACAGTATTCACCTGGAAGAGAAAAGCATTAAAAAAATAACTAAAAGGTCAGGAAAGTACTTACAGATTTTACTAGTGAAATTTATATTAAAACGGAATCTGATACCATCAGAATAGCAAGATCACACATTATTTTTTATCACCACTATAAATAAAAAATCCAATTTGTCTTCTGTTGCAAAATGAGCTCATCAATCAGCTGTAATAAGATCATGATTCATGACTTGATGTTATGATCACAGGATGTCATGAAAACAGGATTCCCACCTTAAAGCCATTAAAATCAGTGACATTTAGGAGAAAGCATTTGTAAGTTTGCAGTGGTGGAGGTAAATGACTACGTATTAGGAGTCCACACAGAAAGGACTATAACAGAAGAGAGATTTATGCTTGGGCACAGTTTCACGTATAGCTCCTGTTTACCCCCAAATTATCTACTCTGTCAGAAAGAAGAAGTGAAAAAGACCCAATTCTTGCAACAACAGGAGAAGAGAGAGAAATGGAGAAATCATTTTGAAATTAGGAAAAGGAATTTTAATCAATTATTCTCTTCCCTTCTACTTCTGTTACAACATAATTAAAATTACTTTATCATCCTTGTGGTGAAACAAAACTTTTGAACCTACACCAACACACGACATGACTTCTAAAGATTTAATATAAAAATCTATGGGATTACATCTAACCACAGAACAGAAATGTTGAAGAGTTCCTGTAAATATTTGCGTCATTCTCTTTCTTAGCCGAGAAATTTTTAGAGAACAAATACACTTTAAGATGCTGCTTTGAATGCTATGAAGTGAATACTTAGGGCCAATAAGTGATAAAAAATCCAGGTGTTTGTTATATAGCCTTTCTCAGTTTTAAACTGTTACATGTAGTTGCTTTAGAGCAGCTGCTGCAATTTTTGCCCTCATCTTCAACTTTAAGCAGTCAGCTCCTTTCTCTTCTCAACCTCTTTGCTCTTATTTACTTTCCTCTCTTAGTCTGACAGCTATGTACCTGTACTGTGGTAGTTATCATTTCTAAGTTGCTGCTCTTCACTTCTGATGTCTAACCCCTTATTCTGCTGAACTGGTCTTTCCACAGGCAATACTTCACAAGTCCAGAATCCAGCAGATTACAAGTATGCATGTATGTAACACTGGAAGAAATCCTGAAATAATTAAAATGAGAAGAAAATATGATGTGGCCATTACTATAAAAGAAACTCAATTTGTTGTTGTTATGTTCCTACATTAAATATGAGAGTATGCAGAGTGTCCTAATTTTATGAAATGAGATTTTTTTACCCTGCTCTTAATGTGTAACACAGCAGTAAGAAAGACAATTTTCAAAAAATGCAGTAAAAATATAATGTTCCTGAAAATCTGCATTTTTTTTTTCTTTGATAGAGATGTTAGGCAAAATTCTTATTGCTCAACTTTACAGAATACTCAAGGATCCTTGAACTATCTGCTGTACTAATTTTGTCTGGTGAATATGTACCTGAAACCAAATGTAATGCCAAATCTGATTACAGAAAAATAATGTGCCACTGCTGCCACAGGGAACTTATGAAAGAACTTCTCTGATGTTAAAAAAATTGCCAAAACCATGGCAAATCAAACACACTTAGAGTAAAGAAACTAAAAATCCTTTCCCAAGTCACAGGCTTTATACCTGGACCACAGAAAAATGTATTATGATGAAAAGCATCTGGGTTTCACCAAAACTGGTAGCTTTGAACCCTTTTCTATGCATGTATTAACTCAATCCTCTGATACGTAAAGAGACATGACTGAATCTGATATGTTGATATTCTGTGGCACAAGTTGTGATTGTGTGCCATCAAGTGAAAAATTATGAACTACCATTGTCTTTTTATTCCTTTTAACGTTTTGTGAATTCAGTGTTGAACTGCAGACCACCGAGAGAAAAATACTGTGTGGACAAGTCCATCAGCACAGAGTAACTATGTAAGAGTAGCTGATAAGCAGCTTTAAATTCTAAATTTATGCCTCACTCATACACTCAATGACTGTCCAACTGATAATTTCAACATCAATAAAGTAACTCACTTCCTTAGAGACAAGGTCTGTTTTGGAAAATCTGCCAATTTTGCCACGCGTTACAAGGGTCAAGGAGGGAAAGCAACTCAATTTAAGAGCCATGCTGTTCATTCATTCCTGCAAGACTTCACTTAACTATCTTAGGACTAGGAGAACTGCAGATTTTTAAACAAACAAACAAAAAAAAAAGCAACAAAAAATGATAAGCAAAGACCGTGTTGAATTATGTTAAATTAGCTCTGCAAAAAAATAAAAAAACAACTAACTAACCAACAAAAAAAACCCCACCACATTCTATTATTAGGCTTTATGTCACTGCCAGTCACCATGATATCTATGGTTGGCATGTTTTTACAAATATGCAAAACATTGTATTAACGATAACAATAATTAAAAAAAAATAAATAAAGGAGAATCCCTTCCCTCCTTATCAGACACTAAGAGATAAATTCTCCGTTAATGCAGTTCAGGTAAATACAAGAGAGTTTGCACTAATTTACAACATATGGAAATTCACCTTTCCCATTGTTGCTGAACACAAAAGAAACAAAAAAATCCCCTTTATCTCCAACACTGCGCAAATTGCAAAGCTGTTTACCAAATAGCGCACATAGAAATACATATGAAACTTGAGGCAAAACCAGCCTTCTGACAATTTCTTCATCTAGGTAAAGGCCAAACCTGGTAAAGGGCTATAACTGTTATGGCTCCTTATGGAAATTACTTATTAGCTTCTGCAGAGCTGTATCTACATAGTTGAGTTGCAGAAATAGGGCTTAACACCTAATGTGGCTTTCACAACTACCTGAAAAAACTAGAATTTTTTCTAGTCCTGCATGAATTTTTTGCTAGACTGACAATTATTAAAGATGCTATGAAGCATTAGAGGTAAAAGACATTATGTTGTTACATAATGATGTCATTCCCTATTTGTAGACTTTTTTCAAGAAAAGCAAGGTATTAAGGTTGTATGTAAAGATCATATTATTGTTTGCAAGGACTGATATGACCTACATCAAAAGAAAAGCTTCACATTCCAGCAGAGAAGGGAACCACGATGATGTTTGTATTTCACTTAGGCCATGGTCTAGCTGAAAAAATAAGGTATGTGGCTGGTCAAAGTTTCTTTTAACCTAAGTAACTCCTGTAAAAAAACATTGCCACAACTCTTTTCCCGTGTCTAAACTTGAAAGTAAGGCAGTTATCTTTGAGGTATCATATGACATCAGAGCAGGTGAATTATTGTCAGAACACAGGTAATTTTATCTGAAACAGTAAACTTATAGTAGTCCTGTAAACCTCAGATATTTTAATGCATATAATGGCCCTTTTCAGCAGTTCGTCTTTAAATTCACAAAATTGAATTTAATTTGGCAAACCAGTTACATTCTCTGCTTCAGGCTCAGCAGCTGCACCAGAAGGATAATAAAGTCTGCATGTTTAATAGGTGTTGTGAGGATAAACTAATTTATGGTCAAGAGATGCTCAGACTATGGTGACAGTAGCCAGCCAACCATGTAGATAATAGGTATTATGCAATCAATCTTTTCATTATTCAATCAACATGTTCACCTTGTTACACATAAAGTGACCATCATTGGTGTAAGGGTATTTGAAATCATAACCCAACAGAACCAAAAATGAAAAGTAGTATTTGTTGCCTTTATCTTTATAAAGGCTGTTAATTAAGGTTTGACTAAAATCATCTCCACAATTAATGTTGTCAGTTTCTTGACATTGATTCTGACCTAAGCTGCTAAGCACTCTTGATAGCAAACACAATTACATTGCACATACAGTTGTGCTTATTAACACGAGGGCAATTTTGATTGAGAACTGACAACTATTTTCAATCTCCCTTAACAACAGCAGTGCAGAGTCCAACAAAAACACTCTGCAGCACACTTCATTAAGCACAGCAATAATCTATATGGGAACCTTCCAGTGCAATTAAATCAGCCAAAAAATCTGATGTAATATAATAGGTTATTATGACATCACGAACCTTCAGCACTTTTCAGTCATATGTCAATAAAGCTGCAATTAAAATAAGAAAGTGTAATTAAAATAACAAAAGTAAAATTCAGTTAAAATCAGCACTTCATATTTCTGGACTTGAACCTTCCTGAGGGCATAATCAAAACTGCAGCAATATTGGCTACTAAATCCAAATAACATAAGATTTATTTGTTCCAACTTGTTTATCTACCAGTGCCTACTCGGATATTTGTGCTGATACTGAATTTTGATACCTTGTCAAGGAAAAAATTTTACAGCAGATGATTTCTCTAACTTGGACTTACAGAGAGTACCATAAGCTTTGTCATCCAAGGCCTGAGGGTACCCACCCTCTGCTGCCTGTTATGAACTTCTTGCTGGGACTCCCAAAAAGCTCAATTGATAACGATTGAACTATTGCAAATTACACTCTAATTATACGAAGGGAAATTGAATTTATTGCTAGCTCACCTGAAATATACTGAGCTTTAATTCGTTTGTTTTAAGGAGTTTTAAAGCTGTAGAATTTAGGCTGCTGCTTCAACAAGCAGTCAAACAGTCCCCCCAGGAAGCACAGGAACTTCTGAAATACAGTTTACCACTATCCAGAACGAAGCTGTCCTTTTTTGCTTATTGATGCTCCATAAAATATATTTATAACTTGACACTAAAATAACTCACTGGAATTGGAACATTTTCATAGCTTTTCACAAGCATAAGACATGTCTTTCTTCTCTTTTGCACTTCCACATTGTCTTTTGTAAGTTTAAGTACAATTCTGAAGTAGTGAATTGAATTAACTGATTCACATTTCATCATGTTACAGAACTATCTAACTGTTTTAATTTTGCTGTTCTGTATCTGTGCTGTGCTTTGAGAACATGTAATACTTTTCCTCTGCACTCAAATAAAATGTCTGACAAAATGTTTTTGAAACCAGTAGTTCAGCCCCCTTCTTTGACAGCTACTGAGAGCTATTGTTGTGTAGAGACATTCTTTATGGACATAACTCCTCAAATTAAGAGATGAACATGACGATAAGACTTCACCTTCCCTCAAGGTAAAGTGAAAGCTAAAGGGACGTTTTGCATAGCAAGCTCAGCATGCAGACCTACAATGGAAAAGATATGTGGACAAGCCAGACCTCAATGTATTTCTGTTTCTACAGTTTCTGTATGGGGTGTATGGAAATTCCTAGGGTACCATAATTCAACTTATGACTAAAGTTTATCATACACTTGAAATATGAAAAAGTTTCCAAAATCAGAATAAAAATTTCCAAATATCATATCCTATCATATCCTTTGTCAGCATTCATAGCAAATCTGAAAAAATAACAAAGACATCAGAAAAAATCAAACATGCTAAGATGCTTCTTTCAAATGCCCCATTTATTTGCAAATCAACATATACTGATGTTTCAGGAGAGTCCTGAAAAATTGCAGTAACTTTTTGGTTATGAAGACTTGTTTTGTAGCAATAAAAGCTGGAAGATGATACAGTCACAACTGTTCCTATGGAAACTTTTCATCTGACACTCAGAAATGCAGGTTGAGAAGAGAGTAAAAAATGTCATCTGGCAGGTGCACGTGCACTTTGGGATACTGCACACACACCATCACAAGAATCACTGTCACTTAGTGTAGAGCCTGTGTGTATTACTGGTCTGGTGACATCAGGTTTCAGTGGGGTATGTGACTGGACTGATTTCTAGTTATAAATTCTGAAGTCATTCTTCTCATGCCAAATTATATACTCAGAAAATTCCTACATGGGGTGAAAAAAAATAAAAGGAAAGAAAAAAAACCCCCAAGAATAACAGAAATATCCTTTATTCACCCCACATCCTCCTTTGCAACATTTGTTGCGTCCCACTGACTTATCAGGAACTGCTATATATTCTAAGTAAATGGGCCATAAACTGGTACTCATTCAACAATGGTGAAGGCTCCCATCCTGGTAAAAATGAACAAATAGACAAATGTTTCATGAAATCTCAGCCTGATACTGTATCGATACATTGCAAATTACATTATATTATACTTCTCACAATTCCTCTAGGTGTTAATATACTAAAAAACATATTTTATATATATATAATATTAAACAGAAAAGCCTTTTGTGCTCTTCTATTTATTAAAATGAATTTTCAAAGCACAGCATTCACTGCTAATTTACTCATTAATCATAATTTGTGACATCAGTTAGACTGATCATTGTTATAAGCAATTTTGTTTTGTCTTAATTCTAATCTGCACTTACAGTGGATCTGCAAATTGGCTATGTAAGAAAGTTAATTAGCTTTATTTCTATAAGGATAAGCAACAATTTGTATTCATGAAATCTGCATATAGAAATCCAAAAGTTACCAACCAGTATGTTCCTACAGGCTCCTGTCTGTCAGTCACAAGCTGGTGAAATTTTCCTGTTTCTTGCCATAAACATCTTAAAACTGCATCATCCTTACAACCTTCAGCAAGAATAGCAACAACGCAATCTTCAAATGCCATCATACTCTGAGCAGCGGAATAATTTCATCTTTGAACTACTAAATGCAATCCAGCTATGCTAACTAATTCCATCTGAAGACCTTACCTATTTGGTTCACAAAAATTATTTGCAGATATAAACACAGGTTTCCCAAAATCCTGGGTGAAGGAAACTAAGCTATTTCACTTTACAGGCATCACAACATATTCTTAAAAACCCAGCCCCTACAACAATGCTTATGAAATCTTTATAATATTATCACAACATTTATCTCCCCACCTTCCTTCTGCTACTTTTATTCTTCTAAAAACAAAAGCACTCCATAGAAACAATTATGTCAAAAAATGTCTGAGGGTTTTTTTGGGGAGTGGGTGGGTTTTTCCAATTTAGCAGCCATCTCTAGCTCCCCAGCCTTCTATCAGCCAGTGCATACCCACTCTACAAATTTAGTAAGTGGTTCAAAAAAGATCATCACTTCCTGATCTCTCAAGGAAAATATATTAAAAGTCAAACCTATCTTTATGTTTTCAAATTTTCTGCAATGCATAGTGTCAGTTTACTAGGCTGACCATTGGGTTTATTCCTCCCTGAAATACGAGATCTAATGAACATAATTACAAGTAAGGCCTTGCAGACAGAATAGGTAGGTTACATTTTCCAAAAGGTCTAATGTTAAAATAGCACATTCCTAATTTGTACCTCTAGGCTGTGCAAACCTTGGTACCAGCTCATTTCATTGTGGATTATGCATGCTTTTTTAGAGACAGACATTATCTGAGCCCTAGGGACATGGGAGGAATACAAACGAACACAGACAGCAGCAGCAGACATTTATTTGCCAACCAACATAATTCCCCCTGCCCCCCTCATTTACAGTTTATAATAACTGGAGACAGGAAAAGGCTTTCATAAATATGAAGAACCTATGTGAAAAACCTGTTAAAAAAACTTTTATTAATACTATAGGCCAATAAATTTAAACTCTTAGTAGGACAAAACTGAAGAAATTATTGCTGTGCTTTTTTTATTAAAACTGTTGCAGGCAACCTGGTAACAATTTGAGTTGGTTTAATGACAAATTATTAGGATACTTACTATAAAACTGAGACCAGCCATTAACTACTGCCTTGGCAGAGCATTATTACGCTAAGCCGAATGGGAAGCCACTGGATTCAGCCTCCTCGATGATCAGAACAAAGAAGGCTCCCAAAGCTAGACCTACTCCCACCCCCATATCCCTTGCCTTCAACCCCCAAGTTGCGTACACAGCTTTACCTGCCAGTGCTACTCACCCATGACCTTCACTAAAAACTTTAACCTTCTTTTAAATAGCACTACAGAAAATGAAATAGTTGTACACTTTTGTTCCTAAATCTCCCCTTATTTACTCCAGTGTCTCTTCAGTTGTTTCTACACAAGAATTCTGGTTTACACTTGTTGAAGAAACGAGAATCAGGATGCTTGGTTCTAGTATTTAATTAACCTAAGCACTGACAAATGTAGGCGTAGTATGAAATATGCACTATGCAGTAAATGCAGAGGAGGGCAAGAATTCTCTTTTTTCCATGCCTATAGGAATTCCAACACTGTAAATTTAACCCAGCTGCACATATGCCTTTAAGTTATACACCAGCACGTGTTCAAATACACAACACAAAATAAAATAGGTATAAGCTCAAGTGTATACTTAGTATTTATCACATACAGTATATATAAAGTCTGGGTGGGGCTTAATCTACCTGAGTTAGAAAGAGGAACTTGCTAGTTAATCCAGTACTAAGCCTTCTTCCAGAAGCAAATGAAAAGCATAAAGCCTCTTGAATCTAAAAGGTTAGTGACGTGCACCACTTCATCCCCCAGGAACATTACATAACCTTGTCATATTCACTAATTTAATGAAAGGAAATTCCGCTTCAAAGCTCTCTACTGCTTCTTTTTCAAATTTTAATGTCTGCAGACTGCATATGAATTATTTGGTAACTGAGAGCTGACACTCCTTTTCAATGTGCAAAGTAGGAGCAGTGGATCTTAAAATGCCACGCAAGCTGATCTCTTTCCAGAGGAGTTTTGCTCTAAGAGAAAAGGGCGAATAATCAGATCCTACAAGTAAGAGTTTCAGTTAGTGACTGAGAGTATCTGGGTTATGGCTGGAGACATGGCCTTTACTGGTGTTTCAGTCCCACTAAAACCCTCAAAATACAGGTACCAAAACTAGGAAAACTAAAACTGGGGCACTGTAACAACTGAATGAAGCTTCCACTCATTTTTTATTTATCTAAACACAATAAAATGCATACTTGGACATTTATACACAGGGCAGATTGCTTATTAGTGACTGTGAAAGCAAAACCACCTATCTAATGACAAGACTGACTCAAAGATAAAAGAAACCATCAATCTCTACATACTAAATATAGCTCAGTGTTAATGCTTGACAAGGCACCCATATATGCAAATTCTCATAACTGCTGTTCAAGCAGAAGAGAAATTAATACAATTCTGCCTGAGAACAGACCACATGACTTACTTTCATCTGAGTATCATCTTTCTTTTCCAACACTAGAGGCAAACTGCCTTATTACCAATACCCCAACTGGCCAGCACATCAAAGGGGAAAAGCATTCCTCTACAATCTGCTACTATGCTCTGTGAAAGTGACCTAAAATCCTAGTCTTTTGTACAACATGCCTGTATGGGTGAAATATCTTAATGTTATCCATATACTGTAAAATCATCCCTAGCCCAAGCTAGCTGAAAGTAAAAGCATGAAGACTTTATAAAAGTCAAAATACATGTTTTCAAAGTTTATAAGGACATGGGTGATAGAAAATTTGAAGTCAGTCAATCTTTCTGTTGCAGTTACCAAAACCAAAAGACCTTCCTTCTCCACTTCTGTTTCCGGATAAGGTGAGGAGCCTTAGCTTAGGCACCAAGCCCTTGGCCAAATACTAGTCCCCAGCCTTCATCCCCAACAAATGAGGAATATTCCCAATCTGCTCCTTGGGTGTATGAAGGTGACCTTTAGATCCAAACCTGTCTCAAATACAATAACCGACCTTCAACTTAGTGACAAGGTGATGTGTATCTTCTCCTCTTTTAAAGCATTCTGGACAGAGTCGTGTCCTGTGCTGCTAAACACCTAATTTGTAACTCTTTGTTGGGTTAAACTCTTAAACTGCTGAGGGGTAGACTGTTGTTACTTGGGAGAAAAGTGTGCATGTGTCTAATCAAATTTTACAGTCTATATGAACATATACAGTTTGGGCATCAAGGGGTTTAAGATTACTTTCTACTTGCAAACCAGCATAAAGAGATGGCAAGACTTGATATAAGCATAATTTATTGAGCTAAACTGGTTAATAAAAACACTATACTGTTAAACTTGCTATAAAGCAAAAAAATACTAGTTAGTAGAGACTCATAGATATTTCTTTTCTTCTTACTAGGCTAGAACTACTTCATCCCAGAACTTGACAAACATCTCTCTCTCTATCAGCTGTAAAACAATGTTTACCATTTGCCTACAACAATCGACTATACGAAACCTAAATTCGATGTCCAGCCAAGTAGAAAGACTATATGTTCCTCTTACCAACAATACGGTGAGAGCTACACCATGCAGACCAGTTGCACTAAAAGACAGGTAAGTGTGGCCTGTAAGACGATACATTACTTGATGCATACGCAGACGTTCATAAACTAGGTTCAGAAAGCTGTTTATAGGTATTAAAAAAGATTCAGTGACTGAAGGCCCCAGTGGATAGTCCCAGTTCCTTGTCTACAAATCACTTAAGATACATCAGTATGGTTAACACAGTACAAGTAGCCTGCTCTGGGATGTGGTTATGCAGATATAAAAGCACTGATTAAAATATATTTACGCTGGCGGTATTTTTGATACTACTCAAATGTCCTACTGTGTATAGCTTCTGCTGTGAATACAAGCTCCTACAAGTCATATTTTCTTGTCAGTAACCACAATGCATTGCCAATATGCAAAAATTACTATTCCTAGAGTGCAGTTTTGTTGTTAAAACTGCATCTGCTCTATGAGCTTCTGCTGCAGGAGCTACATTGCTCTAACTCCTCTCCAATAAAGTTACGCCAGTAGAAATTTGAAGTATATTACATATAATATATTCAAGAATATGAAAACTAAAACCTCATATAAAAGTATGCACAATGAACTTGTAACTAGCTCAAAATTTCAATGAAATAGTAGAAACATAACTAAAAAAATATTAACACATAAAAGTAAACCTTTAATTAGTACAATTCCATTTCTTTTTTAATTCTGATATGTGGCAGGACTTTGTACAATGATGTTCTGCAATCTATTACCTAAAATCACCAAAGAGTATAATTATTTGATACCTTCTATGTCTCTGTAGCACTGTACTTGCTTTATAAGGATCTCACATAGTTATTCTTTTTACTTATTTTAATATAATTTTCAGTGATTAAAAATGCAAAGATATTGCACCAGTTAGATCTTCCATTCTTCTCTCTTTAACGTAAATTTATTCTTTTTAAAAAAAAAAGATACCAAGAAATCGTAACACAATACAGAACTGACATTCAGTCAAGGACATGCTATTTGAAGGGGGACATAATGACAAATTCACGGTGGCAGAGGGTAAGAGTCTTACGTGTGGCCAGACACCATGCTGTAAGAGGAAATATTACACTAGCCTTCTCCAGCTTCTTTTGCCGTTAAATACAAAGTTTTTCTATTACTCACTTGAGGAAGTCAGAAATTATTTTGTTTCATTCATACAGGTTATTTACAGTATCAAAGTTAAAAGCACTGCCAAGTGATTTTTATTAATGTGGTATATACAGATTGTGAAGAGCCTCACTTTTGTTTGGTCAACTCCCTTAAAAGGAATTCCCATCAAGTACAAATCTGCTTTATCCTCACTTGAGAAAATCAACAGTGGCCCAGATGCAGTACTCTTACTCCATTCTTACTCTCCTCTCATACATCATCCTTGTCTTATGCTCTTCTTCCTCAATCCACAGCTAAACAGACCAAGCTAAACAGACCAAACTGGAACTGTCTAGAACAGCTGAGATGTGTGATCCCGAGAGAGTCAGTGAAGGCAATACAGAATCAACAAAGTTAATTCACCTGGGCTTTATGTCATGCCTTATCTATGCAGTGATTATATTTTTACAGTGAAGTCTCTGCCCCACAACCCCCCCCATAAATTGGGACTATGACTGTGCCACTGAAATACAGCAAACAGGTGATCTCAGCAGGATCTGAAATACATTTGCAAGTGAGTGATTTGACACTATGTATTTGCAGTATGTCCTATGATTTCATCCAATCTACTGCTTTTAAGGAATACTTGGTGCTTTAGAAGACTACAAAACACAAGTTTGCAAGAGTTCTGTAGGACACAATGAAGCCTTCTTTCTTAAAAAAAGACTAATTTACATTTGCCCTGTCATAGAGGTTTTCACTCTGTAACCTCCATCATAATTGGAAAGCGCAATTCATGACCATCTTCAAAATAAAAGTGAAAATTACTGAAATATAATTACTAAAAAGGATTGCACTCTCCATTTTTCTTTCACAAATACGTTCTTGCCAGTTATTAGTACCAGTCCTAGTCATGGTTATCTTCTCAATTCATACCTAAGTAGTAAGAAGACTCAGGAAACAAATCTGCTGAAGTTTTTCTCAAGATACGAAACTGGAAGCCAAAGCATTGAAAGTGACAGTCGGCTACTGGACAGAAGGGAGGGCTGAGAGCCAAAACTTTGTAATTCAAATCCCATCTCTGCTAATTGCTTGTTGTTTAGCTTTAGGCAAATTACTTAACTCCATGTCTCTCTTTCCTTACTTCCAGGATTATGCTACTGACACATGTTGCAAAGCATAGGGAGGAGTATTATAGTGGTTACTGGGACTATATTTACAAAATTTGTGTAAAGATTTGTGCTTATGCATTGAATGAGAGAGCGGAAAAATGTTCCAGTTTAAGCCCTATCTACTTATAACAAGGATTACACTTTGATTAGGGTGAAGGAAAGAAAACAAACAAACAAAAAACCTAAAACCCCCCCCCAACACTCCCATCTTTAGAATGTCAGTGAAAACTGGTAGCTATTTGGCAAAGTTATTAGTCTTTGAAAATTGCAGTCCTCTGCATATCAGTATTGCAAAATGTTGGTTTAATTAACACTCTTTTCTCTAAGGAAAACAGCTTACATTGCACAAGTATGCTGAATAAGAACTGCTCATTTTGACACTGAGAGGTATGTACTGAAAGCGGTTATCTTCTAAGAAATTATAATAAATTATTTTTGAAAAATATATTGCCCTGCATCATAACTAAGATTCAAAGGTGTAAAATTAGTATCGTTTGTGCCCATTTAAATAATAGAATTGAATGTTTTAATTATGCAGCCATGTTTATGATATTAGAATACTAATTTATATAACACTAAATATGTATCAATATGTTTACCTCTAAGTGATATGCATGTTCAGAAATTAGAAATTTAGGAAAACTCTATTTTAAACATCAGGGTTCAGCAGTGTACTTTAAAATGGCTGAATGTTTCCTGAAAAGAATTGAGAACCTGGGTTTGCTGTCTATGAACTAAAATTTCTATTGAATCTCAATGGCATATTCGAAATGTGGAAAATGTCTAGTGATCAATCACTGTACTGCATATCAAACCTACAATCTGCTCATAGGAATTACACAAGAGTAAGGTAAAATCTACATTGTTGCAAAATTTGTTGATTTCTCTCTGATCTTCTTTTCTGGATATGAGAAGACAACCAGAAATAAATTTCTCACAACAAAACTGAAACTATTGACACAAATTCATGTGAGGTTAGACTACTGAAGCTTGGGACACAAAGAATATAGCAGGTCACCAGAGAACACACAATAGCTGGCCTCAAATATCGAAACACAAGAAGAATTGGGCTGTGGAAAGACAAGAATAAGGAACAAGTTGAAAACATGGTACATTTGAGGAAAAAGTGCTGAAAAGCAAAAGAGAAGAAGAAACTGCTGGTCGAAGAATGCAGAGGGACAATCCAAACCAAGTGGAATTTCAGGTCTGTTTAAGATGTACGTAAAAATTTAAGTAAAAATAATATATTTACACATGAATATATAGTCAGTCAGTCATGTATGTTAATTAAACATGAAAAATGTTTGAAATCTTCAGCTTTAGTATGTATAATAGTTGCTTGTTCCCAAGGCCTCTATGGAAAGTTGTCATTTACTTTTTGTGTTCCTTAACATGCAATGCACCATATATAATAATAGTAAAACCTCTAGAATGAATTACTGTATTGTTCATAAATCACAAGAATCAATTACTATTTATATTAGTCCTTCACTGAATGCCTTTAGAAAAGCAGCTTCTGGAGGTTCAATAATTTTGCATATCACTGTGTCAAAAGCCAGCACACGCAACTGGAAAAATTCTAATTAGAGTTAGCAATAAATATTTAGAAGTTATACTCTGATGCTTTCACTTCTAATAACAAACCTCTTTCTCAAAGTAGGCAGCTGTCAAAAAATTCCAGAAAAAATTCTTTGAAGTTTTAGTTTTCATTATTCTTAACAGTGTGCTTCACTGTAATAATACAATATAGTGCAATATATGGTACCAAAGCAAAAGGGAAGTGGGGAGAAGAATCAATATAAAATTATTACTGACAGAGATGGAAATCAGCAAAGAAAAGCCCACCGGAGTACCAGATGTATTTTTTTATGTGTTTTCCCTTAACACCAGCAACATAGTTCATGATGAAGAATACAAGTTTTAAATTTTTTATGTGCTTGCTTCCTCCTTCAATAGACAGTAATGGTATGTTCATATGTACACGTTGACCTTTTATATCAGAATGTAGCATAACATCAGCAGATATGACAGGTCTTTGGCTGTTCTCATTTAATTAACTGTACATTGGTATGCAGAAATACATCTGCTGGGCAGAGTTATAAGAAGTATAGTTCTCATTCTTCCCAGTACAGGAGCCTGTATTGGTCGATGAATACCGACCTGTGACACGCTACTTGATATCAGAAGCTAGAAACACTATGAACTAAACCTGTGATTTCTGTTTATTTTGAAATTTCTGAAAAGTTATTTAGTGTACTGGCTTCTATGCTGTTGTCTCCTGCTACCAGGACAAGAGTCCTAGGATGTTGGCAACTGTCCCTTCCTATAGAAAAAGAGCTATATGCAGGTACACATAGATGCTAAGAATGAAGAAATGAATATAGTGTATACAGGAACAGTTTGTTCTTGGAAGGAAGAAATATAAGGAAACCCAAAATCTGAAGCAGTTTAATTTTAAAAATAAACACTTCGCTTTCCATAATTAATAACTGCTGTTATTTCAAGGAAATTAACTTGCTTTGAGAAGGTTACAAATTACCAGTCATTAAAAAAGAACAAAACCAAACAAAACCAACTTATAATATCTCACTATATCACTTATCATGGCAAACAAAATGCAAACTAAAGAATGCTTTTGCTTCTGAGTGCATAAGGCTAACCTACATGTGTGCATATTCATAGCACAGAAAAAAATCCTTCAACAACCCTTCAAGTAGTGTCAAAAGCATCCCTCACCTTTGAGTTTACCCATACTGCAGTCAATCCTGTAATTACAGCCACATACACATGTTCTAGCCAGTTTTAATTTAGATAAGGCAGCACAGTTAACGATTAGCCACAGATCCCTCAAGCATGTACCAAAGTAAATACAGGGACCCTTCAGGGACCAGAGGGATTGGGACTTACACTGGCAGTCAAGCTACCATTTACCTTATAGTTAACGTAGTCAGAGCACAACTATACAGACAAAAGCAAGAACAGCAACTTCAGAATTGACAAAAGTATTGATGCACCAAACTTTTCGTCTTCCTTATCATTTCTCACAAAAACGCCATACCAATCCATACTGCACTACACACCTGAACTCATTTGATTCTGCAATCCCTTATAAAGATGTTTTTTGCCTTGTCACTATCAAAATGAGATTTTGTCTATGTGTGTAAATCTTTCCATATTGTTAACCTCCAAGTTCAAATTCCCTGTAAAACTTGAATGTCAAATTTATTTCACAATCCACCAACATGTTTTCTCTTTATACTGTGTGGAGCTAAATTCTTTATCAGATTCCCATCTTGAGCCTCCCCTGTTCTCCCAGATCTGAGAATCTAAGTCCTTTCTGATGGAAGTCAGGAGTTATTTCTTAAACTTTCTGATCATGTGCTAGTGAATGTTTCCACCATGCCCTCAATTTCTTTCTTACCTTGTTTACAGGTAATTCCTCTGCACCACAGCAAAGGAGTATGAAATTAGTCCAACAACTAAAACATTACACTGTTAAAAGGTGGGATGGCTTTGATCAAATAATTTTAATCGCCAAACTTTGTAAATAGATAAAATATTGCATCTGGCACTGTGGAGCCAAAGCCCAATTGGCTGCATCATTGTTATTTGAAAATATTCATGCTCTTCCCCACATACTGCTTCACTGTGATCTTTCAGGACTCACTAAATTAATCTCTTTTCTAAAAGAAATAAAAAGGCTATGAAAGTTATGCAAGTGTGCACAGTTTCACATGAAGGAACAACAAATAACAAAAAAAAAATAAATCACAGATACCTCCAATATCCAGACACTTACTTCTGGGAGTAGCTATCTTTCTCCCAAGATCAGATGAATGTGTAAAAAGAACGTGACAGAACTGAGTGTTTAAGTGACTGATACAAACTTGACACACAGAGTAATGAAAGAAATGTACCCCTGGATATTTCATGCAGATAATTAAACCTGTTATGGATTTGTCATTCTGTTTTTAACTGCTTACATGAGACTGATGCTATTAGATTCTTACACCACTATGGGCCATAGACTAAGGTATAAATTTTACTGTAAAGGACAACAGGTTCCACAGAAATCAGTAGCATTCCTAAATGGGGCCAGCCTTTTGCCCATATTGCCAGATTTTCTATGATTGTAAATGACTCCAGTACTAGTACTGCTTTTCAGGACAAATACCTACGTAACTTTCTAAAGATTTCGTCAGTTATGTTCACAACATGAAGGTTGTGCAAGATACAGCACAGTGAACACAAATGCATATTTACACTTATACCATTTTGCAAGTAGAGATTTTGAAGGAACCCTTTTTTTATTTTTTTTTAACTGTCATATTGCAATAAAACTTGACTAGAGATGCAAACTAGATTTCTGATGCAATGAAATTTCTGCAAAAGATCATTCTCTTTAGGCAATCTTTGAAGACTAGACAGTTTTTAAAATAATTCTGTCCCATTTCTTTAGAAAATCACTTCTGTCATCAGTTGATAGTATGTTTCATTCAAGAGATAGTATGTCTCTATGTAAAAGATCTTCTCTCTTGAAAAGGTGAAAATATACATACTATGTATAGGTAAGGTCTTTTCTTAAATGAGCTGGCTAATTTCTTCGCTATCGTAAGCTGACCAAAACTCAGTAATTTCAGTGACACTGCTCAAATTTACATAAATTGAAGATTTGGCCTGTTATTTTTAGACTCAGATTGAGCAACAAGCAGCACACATTTACAGCACTGTGATCTGGTATTAATTACATAGCTTTCAACAGTAATAGAGGTTTGCAAGCTTACTTCATTATGCATTAAATTAGTCCTGACTGCACAGAAGTTGAATGAATAGCTATAGTCTGGTACTATTCATACCTTACCAACGTCTTACCATACCAAGTAACTGTAACCAAGTTTTAAGAGTTAACTAGCAGTTACAAACACACATAAAAAAAGAGAATACAGAATGTATTCCATACACTGTGAACCAATTTGTCTGTGTGACCGGCACTCACACTACATCGTACAAAAAATTGATAAATGAATAGGAGTCATGAAAGTTCTTACATTTAAGTTTTTACCTAGATTCCTATGAGACAAAAATATACCTATATTTCAAATGAACTCATTCATAATGTGCTTAATTTGAGTCTTGCAGTTAAAAAGTAAAAGAAGTTAAAGTTTATGATAAAAAATTGCTTAAACAGCACTTAAAAATTAATTTCCTAAAATTCAACTTAGCTGCTCAGCAACTAATAGCACAGTATTTCTCTTACTCCAGAAGTACATGCATTTCAGCAAGTAGAGAAAAGATATCTATTTATCCTAATCTTACTACTTATTTAATTAGTTGCCAAATTACTCTAATTACTCTTCTTTATAATTAATTTCTAGATCTATATTCACAAGGAAACAATTATCAGGAGAAAAAAAGAGGTATAAAAATGTCAAATATCAGCATTGTTTATTGCTTTTTTGGATGGTAAGATACAGGAGAAGGCAGAGCTGGTTTTCAGGAATGAAAGTAAAGTTATCATTATGTTTTTATAAAGTTGGTAAATGTAGGTTTGATCCTACAGCATAAATAATTTACACTAAAGTGGAAATTCTCATGGCCCATTGTGAAAGTATTCCCTGTGAAGTGATGCCAAGTACGTATCTGTGTGTCCTTATATAAGAAATCTCCATATATATATATATACTGAGTGTAATACTTCATAACACTTCATCATGCCTCTATGTTTCAAGATGCTCATAAATATCCAGGCTACTTTGGTAATTTCTATATTTATTCACAAATATTATCAATCTCTTTAAGGTCTGAGGGTTTGATTCTCCTCCCAGTAATCTTGGTAGAAATCAAGAAAAATTCCAGTGAAATAAGGCTAATAAGGTAAACAATGATGGAGGGGAATAAGTATCAGTTTATTTTTTCTTTAGGCTACAAAGTCCAAACAAATAAGCTATTTTTTTCATTACTGCTCAGCAGACTTGTTGGTATGCCTGTGAAAGTCAATTATGTGATAAGATACACGGTAGTTATTATTGTCAAAAAATGTACAAGTGTTTATTAATTCAAAGTGTTCTATTAAAATAAAGTATTTTAAGTACATAGCAGAACTAGTTTTTTTCCTAATTATTGTTGCACAATCATTCTGGTAGTTTGGAGTATCTTTTTCCCCTCCAGAATGCATACCAATGCATTTCGCGCTATTAGCATATACAGTCAGCACACTTAATATTATTGGTTTGTTTTCATGTATGCAAAATAGCCCAACAAGTAATACAAATATACGGTGGTTTTTTGATATGGACATTCAGATTCTTCCATTTTAATATTATTTAATACTATAGGAGAGAAGAAACCACAATGTAAATATTATGTACAGATATTCTGTACATAATAAGGTAAGATAATAATATACATAATAAGTTTATATTTTAAGTTTAAGTTTCTTATTACATAATAAACATAATAAGTTTAAGATATATCTTAAAACCACGTAGATATTAGAGATGAAAAAATATGAAAAATCAGTTTCCAGGTTTCTTTGAATAAATTTAGTTCTGCTTATCCTTAGGTACGTTATGGAGGCCACTGTTAAATGATCTTTGTATTTATGTTTATGCTTATTTACAGTTATATTTTAATTTGTACTGAAAGTACCTTATAACATCATATCTTTTCACACAATGCAACTGGTGTTTGTAAATTGTCAGTTATAAAGTGAAAGAGAACTTTTGCATTTCTGATCATGCAAAAGGAAAAACCAAAGACTAACAAGTTTTCTTAGAAGAATAAGATTATTATTTTCATTCATGAGGGTGCACAAAAGAGGCCTAGTTGCAAGCATAGAGAAAGGTCCAATTATAATTCCAATAGCAGTTGAAATGTCTGTCATTTTTAAAAGTTTAAAAGTAAACTGAAAGTTGAACTCTAAACTTTTAAGTACAAGTACAGTCAGGAAAGAAAATGCTAATGCAAGATACCATAGAAAGAAACTCATAATAATCACACAAACTAAAGGGGTAGGAGGGAAGAATGACCATAATTAAAGTAGAATTAACAGTTTCTTTTCACAAAGCCCTATGATTGTCCTTCTGTCGTAGAATCCCAGCCATAAAACAAAAACAGAGAACTACCCATCTACAGAAGTGATATTTACAGAATAGCTGTAAATCATTCCATGAAAATGAAAGTTGCTTTGTACTATGAACCTCTGATCTAATAAAAGACTCATAAAGTCTAAAATTAAGAAGTATACATGTTTTACAGCATTGTCATTAGCCACATTACTTTTCCATTTTGGAGGGCCAGATCCCAGCCTTACATTCAGGTAGTCTTGATCTGCTACTTAAGTGCATTATAGTTCAGGATTTGCTTATTGCAGCAGTTAAAATTAAGTAAGAATTAGATCTGACAATTAGGTGCAATGTTGTAATGAGCAACAAACTTCTAGAACTGACCCAGTTAGTTCATCAAATCTTACACTCTCTGCAATGAATTCTAGTTGAAGAACCAAAGCAAGCTCCTTATTCAGGTAAAACTGTATTTTTAAAAGATTATATGATCACAATAAATCTCAAATTCAGCACAAATAAAATTACATTATAAAGTAAGGCACTTTTCCAAAGCAAACAAATTTGAATATTCAACTACTATTACATACTCATACATGTATGAAATAAAACTTCTTAAGGTAGGAATAACTCCTTGGCCCCTGATTTACTAGCATGTTTCACCCCAAAAGAGAAAGATAAGAAGAAAACATTACAGAAACTTTTGTTCATTTTTCCACTATATTTTCACTATATTTCTAAGAGATCACATTTTGCAATTGTCATATAACCATTTATCAGCACTATTTAGTATTTGTACATCATTTAGCACTCTCCTAAAATAGGATCTGACTTTGCTATATCCAACAAAAGCAGAGAAGATAATCTTCCTCCAAGAATGTTTACCATCTTAATCTTCCCCCTAAAACGTTTACAGTCTAAGTATAAGATAAAGCATGACAGCTGGCTACAGCCAGACTTAACACAATACATGGAAAATATGAGAGAGTCTCAGTCAGCATGAATGGCATTAAAATCAAGTCTACTAACTTTCTAACAATCGTTGAGTTTTATAGCAGCACAAAAGACAACTGAAGGGAAGATTATGAAGTATCTTTGTGAATAACTATGGAAAGCTAAATTTCTTCTTTCTGAATAGGCTGCAATACAGATATATGCAAACCTGTAAAAGGGTCTCCAGAATGAAAATGCGTAAGAAGTCAATATCTCTGCATTCCGGGTTTGGAATCATGAGACATCACAGAAGAACGTTCATCTGCTCGTCTCGCAAGACATTCTGTGCAGCTGACCCAGGTATTAAAATTAAAGAAATAATATTAAAAGGTAACCTGTGATGTCATTTATTTAGAAAAGAGCACATTTGAGCTTAGTGAGAAATTAAAATTTTACAGCAAATACACTGTATGTCTTTAAGATGTAACCACCAACCCAAAATCCTTCCTGAATTAGGAGACTGACTCCTATCTCACATTGCAGTGCAGAACTGCTCTTTATTTTCCATTTTGCCCATTGAGAATACGAGGGATTTAGTGATTTAGTATCCTGTTTCAGTTCAGGAAATATAGCATTATAACCAGATGGTAAAATAACCAAAAAAGGTCAATCTTATACCAGAACATTAAATATTTACAGATGTGCTTTCGATATGTTTGTTTTATCTGCTAGAAAGTTTCTCTCACATACTTACCACTCTTACAACGTATGTATCAGTTACCTTGTTGATACAATTTTTTCATTTTGAATCATTCCAGATTCTGCTTGCCACTGGAATAAATATCCCAGAATAGCCACTAAATTAAAACTGTGGTTGATATCTTACAGCAGTTAAGACTTTAGTTCTCCTTTTGATATATAACATATAATATTATTTCAATATATTGCAACATGTAATAAAACATTTACTTTTTGGAATTTTGAAAGAGGTACAAGCAAGCTAAACTACATAATAATAAATGCCATTGGTTTCAAAGGCAACAGGCTTATAACTTGAATCTGCATTTTTGCATGTGTCAGGGTAGCACTGCACCCAGACAGACTTGCATACTTCAGAACTTCATTGTTTTTCCCCCAAATTTTAACATTTGAAGGATCCCACAAGTGGTTATTTTGGTGTTTACATATCATAGAATGATAGAATGGTTTGGATTGGAAGGGACCTTAAAGATCATTGAGTTCCAAACCCCCTGCCATGGCCTGGGGCACCTCCCACTAGACCAGGTTGCTTAAAGCCCCATCCGACCTGGCCCTGAACACTTCAAGGGACGGGGCATCCACAACTTCTCTGAACAAACTGTTCAAATACCTCACCACCCTTATAGTGAAGAATTACTTCCTTACATCTAATCTAAATTTACCCTCTTTTGGTTTCAAGCCGTTACCTCTTGTCCTATTACATGCCCTTGTAAAAACTCCCCCCAGCTTTTTTGTAGGCCCCCTGTAAGTACTGGAAGGCTGCTATAAGGTCTCCCCGGAGCCTTCTCTGACTATCATTGACCTCCTTCACCCCTGAACAGCCTCTAACATATCATATGGGTGCTATAAAATATTTTTTTAAGCTGCAGTTAAAGTTTAGTGGCAAAAATTAACCTTGCTTATGAAGATTTTGCACATTTCAAAAAGGCCCCCAAATGTGACAAATATGTGGTCAATTAATGACCACTTTCTACTGTCTGCTTAACACCCTGCCCAGTATCTTCATATTCTATAGCACTGGCACCTTTCAAGAGCTTCCTAAGCTTTGACTTTCTGCAATTCCCTGGTTCATTCACTGCACAGCTTCCATAAAGAATGGAAGATGCAAAGGGATTTATATAAAAGAGCCTGGGATACAAAAAGGCCTGAAGCCTGGCAGACTGACAGGGGGAAAAAAATGTCAGTGTAATTATATTATCATGCATGCATATAAGGAAAATAGAAAGTTCCAATAATACCTTTGATTCTAGCATTTTCCAGTAAGTGCAATCATAGAAATCGTCATAAATTTGGGTTTTTTTTCTATTAAAAAAAAAATATAATATATATATACAGTATAATATATATTTCTACTCATTCTAAGTCATCCACACACTTTTTCTGATGGGCAGAAGCAGCAGCAGCATAATGCAACTCGTAGTGACATAAGTTGGTATGTCTGTCGACAATAGAAGACAGCCAACCATTCTTCCACTGGGTTTAGAGACTACATATTATAAAGCAAAGGAATCCTTGAACCCATAAAATTTGGATTAATTTTCAGGCTGTGCAGAATAAAGTTTTTAAGATGCTTTTTCCCTTTGGTTTCTCCTCCCCCGGCTTCTGTTCTTACCTTACTATCTCTACCAACGCTGTGTCTCTTTAACAGTCCTGAACTCAGTCCAATCTCCAAACCCTAATCTAACTCTTTCCTTTGGCACTTATTTATGATCTATAGCCAACTTAACTTCAGTTTCTGCCTTGTATCCTACCTCACTCCTGCTGAGGCCCTTTCCTGTGGCACACAATTTTTGAGTATCACAGAACATCCCCAGATCTTGCTTCTCATTTTGTCTTTTTTCTAAACCACGTACATTCTGCTATCATTTTCTTCCCATTCCCGTATCTTGCTATTAGCTAGTCCTTCCACCCTTCCACAATTCTAGTCTATTCCTTTAGGGCCATATTTATTTATTTTTTAATATGCAACTGTAGTTAAAAACTGGTTTCATTTTGAAACTCATTGATCAATCATCTATCTTCAAATTAATTCCACTGTTAGCATTTCTTATCTCATATTGTAGTATCCAGTACTTTCTGGAATAATCAGGTCCATAAACTCATACTTAAAACTCTTTTTTTGGTAAGAGCTCTTTTGTCTCTTTTCCCTTCTATTGTCTCAAAGCAATAATTGATCTCTACTAAATTCTCTGACATAACTGAAAATGCATAAAGGAAAATTTCCAGTAGCCTTTGTATCTTTGAAACTATATACAACAGAGATATCAGTTATGTGACTAGCTAGTCAAGCCAGGCAAACTGTATCCACCACATATTTTGTTTCTCAATTGTTACATTCTTATCTACCCATATTCCACTAACTTTAAGATGTAGTGGTGAGAATACACCAGATGAACTTACAGGTGACATGCTCCCTCTTTTTTCTTTACTATTAATGCAATGCTAAGATGGTGTTTAATGAAGATTATTTCAACAGCTACTCCAGTTTACTGCTAGAAAATGATGCAATACAACAGTAATAGACATCTTTCTCGTTCACCTTCACAGCAGACAATGAAAGCCTGTTGACTTTAACTTTTTAAATAAGTCTGTGTCAAATAGTTCCATCTCTTAAATAAAAATAAAATTCTATGCTGAGTTATTTATTTTAAGCTTCATCTGCTGTATGCCTAACAGCCTGCATGCCTTTGTCGTCTGCACAGAACACAACATTTTCCCATTCGGCTCCAGCAAGAGGCTAAGCACAAACTTCATGGTCTAAAATAAAATTAGCAGGATGAGAAATCTTCAATACTTATTCATAATTTAAAGTAAATGGTAGATATCAGACACAGAAGTCTTGCCCAGGCATATCCTGTATTAGTTGCCTTCTCAGTAATGTGCCATTTTACATGGTCTTACTTCTGCCACACAAGGATATGTGACATAATCAGAAAAAATGAAGAAGGATCAGGCTGACACTTCCTCAACAGTGGAAGGCAACACATAGTCACCTTGGTTTTTTAGCTTCAAAAGAAGTTAAAAACATGTTTTCACAGATGTCTTGATCATTACTTCATTATAAAACTGAAGCAATGGATAAGGTGTAATAAACTCTCCATTAAGGCATTACACACTTACATCTTGTAACTGAGAGCGTAGGCAATTAGAAAAACCACTTTTCTACTAATTCTACTAGTACTTATTCCTTACAATGAAGCTTAGGAGGTAACTCACAAAACATAGCAATTTTTAGCCTTTATATTTTTCAGCTGATGAAAGAACAGCCCATTCACAAATTATCAATTAACCTTTTCAGACATACATCACTTCTTTTTTTCCATGTGGGACGAATTTTTTTCCAAAAAGGTAAACCTAGCATAATTTGTATTAAGTACAATCAGCTTACAGACACTAGAAATTATCTCAGCCTAATACAGTTATTAACAAATTAGTAACAATAATAGTAATGTACATGCAAATTAAACACTATTTGAAATAACGCTCCTTCTAACAAGTTTGTACAGCCTTTAAAGAAGCACCCCCAAAAAGCTTTGCATATGTATAGAAAGTAAAGTGTTTTATATTTCTAGCTGGGCTTTCAACTGCTTTCAGCAGAATCACTCCCTTGTTACAGTCTCTGAAGCAAACAAATTTGTAGTACATCTTCCTTCTCCCTCTCTCATTTCAGTTTTTGTAATTTCACACAGCTAGTAAATGCAACATTATAAAAACCCTTGAAGTCTTTCGCTATGAAGTTACTTGCAGGTCTTCTGATTTTAGTGAGGTCCTCTCAATGAGGCTTGAAAAATAATTTTATTACTATGTGGACCCTATAATTAAGCTCCATGAGATTCAAGTAGTTTATGTAATTGACTTTTCATTAAACTTTTCATCACCTGCCACCAAAGCCATAATTACAGTGAAAACTAATCTGAGATGCACACTAATTCCCAAAAAAAGGATTTAGCATTACATATGGGTCTTCAACATTGTCTGGATATTTCAACTCCTGAAATCTGAATTTCAGAGATATTTGTTTTAACCTTTGGATTTTTTTTTCCTTTGCAGGACATCTTCCTGAAAGTTTTTCAACCTGACCTTTTGTTTTCAGTTTAATTCTTTACACTAATATTGATTAAAACACTTTTCAGAAAGTTCTATCTATCTGAAGTGTATTACATTTACAAGGTTGATCTTATTACAGACTCAAAATATGTATTTATATGACAAAAAATTATCACAAACTTAAACCACATTATAAATCTAATTTAAGAAAAAAAACAAATAAACAGTTCTTACTAAAACATTTTTCCTCAGGTGCAGTATTGTGTTATACTAGGGGCTGTGTTATTGGTAGAAAATATTTCTTTCAAAGTTCATCCAAGGCAAACAACTTCTAGATCCTTACATTAAGAATTCAAATGCAATTTCCGTGACTCCCAAGGAAATTTAACAGATCACAGTTTACACTGCTTGAATTTATCATGTAGAAATTAATATATTAGGAACAATTTTTAAAAGAGAAGTTGCAAGTTTGCATAATGCTCCTGTTCCAATTCAGTGAATTTTAAAAAAAGCCTGTATTCAAATAATTATTTTTTAAGAAATAGAAGAAAATTATTTATAATGTGAAAAATAGTAATGAAAGCATTAGGCGCACCAGTCTTTTGTTTCCTTGATTTTAATAATTTTTAGTTTTTAAAAGCTGTGAAACAGTAATAATATTCACAATTTTTTGAACACAACAACTTCTAAAATGACCCACAGGGAAGTCCAATACATCTGTCTTCCACATCACCTCCCATCAAATGAAGAGACAGAAACCATCCCCCTTATAAGTAGTAACAATGAATTATAAAACTTTTAGTCCCGTTTAATAGGGATGGAACATTAACTGTTTTATTTTTCTATCAGTCCCTGTTTGGTTGTATCTTAACAAGAATACCCACTTGAACAAATGTTCATATGTGCAATATTCACAAATCAAAAAAGGATTGACATTTAAGTGTGTTTTTTTTTAACACAAGAACAGCAGGAGCTGATACACACTGAAATACGAGTACTACAAGGCACTACACAGAATTTTCCCAGAATTTTCATTATATATTTTCCAGTAACTACTGCAAAAAAAAATAAGTCAAAAAAATACATGTTTTCGACAGAAAATATGCATAAGAGTCTAGACTCTGAACTCCCTACTTCAGTCAAATCAGTACCTTTTATTACGTAGGTCCACTAATTGCAGTGAGGCTCTCTATGCACGATGCTATTCAACATTAGTAACACCACCACAATCTAGCCTCAGGATTTAGTGCTTAAGTAAAATATACTTCATCTACATATATAAATTCTGTACAAAATCACCACAATTATCAAGAGGGCTGAAAATTACCCATTAAACATGATACTTAAAACATGAAGTCATGCTCTATCTTCAGTTATGCCCTGTGTTCATACCCATCAGCACCACTCAGAGCTGCAGAGCTCATTGCTTCATGGGAGAATGACAGTCTGCTGTATGTTTGAAAGTTAAGCCTGTGCATTTCAAAATAATGATGAAATGCTATGCAGAAATTAGCAAAAATATAGAACCTACAATCACTGTTGTGAGGGCAAACTCTATTCCACTCCTCTACTTGTGAAGCCAAACCTGTAAGAAGCCTATAAGCTAAAAGCTATCTATGATTTAGAGTCAGTGTTTCTTAATATACAATTAGAATTAGTATAAATCCATTAATACTTCTTTTATAATAGCACTTAGCTTGTTAAAACAAATAAAAGATTTGGCTCCCTTGGGCCACTTTAAAATGGCAGTACATCTAGAGACGAGAAAATACTAAACATTTGAAGAAGAACAAAACCTAGTTAAAAAGTACACCACTGTGTTGTTTCCTATTTTGTTTCCCATTTTATTTCTACAGTTCAGATCTATTACAAATCAAATTTTAAATAGTGGCATGTTTCTGCTTTGGAGGGATGCAATGCTGTTCAACTTTAGTTGTGTTTTAAATTTACCATCATTCTTGGTCATAAACTCCATTGCGACTACCACGTATTAATAAACCAAAATAATTCTCACTGAAGATATGTGTCGAGATGAAATAGATACAAGGAAATTTCATTTTTTCCAAGTGTTGGCCATGGTGCACGCTTTTGCATTTTGGAAATTTATTAGGATCTAATGAAAAAAACCCACCACAGATAAGGCAACTTTGCAAATGAAATAGAGTTAACTTACAAAGTTTTGAAATTTATGTTCCTTTTACAGTGTATCTATAGACACTCCCATATACATATATTTGCATTATAAAATAAAGACAGAGAATAACTAATCTGACATGTACTGAGCTAGACAGCCACTGGTATGCACAGAAAATGACAGTGTGGCCTTTCTCTAGAAGATAATCTCAAACCCAGCCACATAAGCAGGAAACGAACACTACAAATGTCTCATAGCTGCTGACAGTTACCTGTATAAAATCAGTTGATCCTTTTAATATGTCCCTTAATGTAATTTATTTCTGTGAAGAAACCAACTATCCTCATTAGCCATTTCTGACACCTATACAACCAGAGGTGAAGACCTAAAATGCAACAAGAACCAATTTTTGCAGAAGACCTTCTTGAGGCACTGAAATAATGTCAGTTTGAAACACTGCATTTCAGTCAGAAGGATTATTAACCCCACCATAATACAATGGCAGTATCAGTGGTCACAATGTGGTAAAGAACACACAAGCAAAATTAATTTTCTACAGTGGTAGGCTTCAGGAACAAATCATTAGTCCTTAATGGTCTTAAACAAAAATTACTCTGTCAAGTTTGATATAAGTACACATGAGTTGAAATAAAACAGAAACAATTTCCTTTCAAAAGATAAGATTTGGTGTGGGTACTATCACAATAAAATTGTATGTCCATGTATCATCAAATTTTAAGCCAAACAACAGATTAAAGAATATGCATATTCTACATAATAACCACTGTCTGCAGCTGTGCAGGTTTTCTGATAGAGAATACAATTGTGTGTAACATGAAGGTTCGCACATGATTTCTAAAGACTCCAGCGCAGTGTTCCACAGTGAATCTTATCACTAGCAAGTAAATTTGATTTATGATAAAATGTAGTAAAAAAGTCAAGCTTGATTTAGCTTCAGAAGAAGAAATAAGCTTACTATGCCAAATATATTTTTAGGTTTCTCAAATTCCTATCCAATTAAATTAATTGTGGTTCACCTAAAACCACAGTCACCACCTTAATTTGGTGCAACGTTTTAATGCCATATCTTCACAATTTATGTGTAAGATGTCCTGATTCTGCTCATTCCTGTCACTACTGGGATTTTGTGGTGGTGGTTTTTGTTTTTTCCGTCTTCACATTTTCCACCAATGGATAGAAGAGACAGCAATTTATAATAAATTTCCTCAAAATAAGGGCAGAGTGAGGATGATTATTCAAACAGAAGCAGTCAGGAACTTCTTGGTACTGCACATTTCTGCTGTGAGTATTCACAACTGTAATTTCTCTTCATAAAACATAGATTGTCATTATTTTACACAGAATTACACAATTACTGTGAAACCATGCTGATTCATGATAACAGTATTTTATTACTGTTGATAACAGCAATAGACTTTCTCCACTTCTGTGATCAAGCCTTAAAGTTTTGCTGGATGTAACACTTATGTGATCTGTATTTTACTTTAAAATATTCAGGATCAAGTAAGGATGGGATGAATTCAACAACCCATCAGAATTCAAAATTTAAAAAAGATACAATAAAAAATGTGATTTTAATGAAGAGCTCCTAAGCCCAGTAGAAGCAATACTATATATGAAATACTGCACCTCAGTAAACACAAATTTATGGATGGCTCTAAAAGCAGGAACCTACTGTTATATCTAAAGCTTTGTCTGCTATGAAACGCACTGCCTTTTCAAATAAGTTATTTGATTCACCTGAGAATAAATAAACATCATCTTGAAAATAAATAGTCATGGCCAACACCAATTAAAAAAAAAAAAAAAAAAAAAGAGAGAGAGAGAGAAAGCAACATTATGATGCTGCCCCTAATGGGAATCCAGCTTCATTGCCATCATCACTCTGCCTGTCTTTGTCCTTGGTATGCTTTCCTTTCATGCATGCTCTGCTTTTCCTGCTCACTGCATTAATCACTGTCCACAGTTGGTATGATTTAGCTGTGGTTCTCTTCAGAGTATCACAGATCATTCAAAATTCAAGAAGTGCAACAGTAATTATGAATAAAATAGAGTTTAATAACACAGTACAAATCCTTGCAAAGTCTTTGTTTTAAATCCCAATATGCAAAAATATTACACAATTCCATATACTCTTTATGTAATTTTTTGAAAGATATGTTAAAAATAATTGTGTTCTTGAATTTAACAGTGGTCATCAGTGACAGGTTACACACTTAGCTAAAAATGGTATTTTATAATTTTACCAACAATCCCTACCTTAATTAATTAAACTTCACTATTGCCATGCATGACTAAATGGGCCTTGGTAAATTCTGATATAATTTCTGACAGAAAAGCCACCAGTTTCTGTGGTAAAAAGTCACATAATGCTTTATTTCCTTAAATTCTATATGTCCTTGTCAGGCTGATTATTAAAAAAAAAAAAAAAAAGAGTTTAGAAATTTCCAAGTGGAGCTTGCAAGAATAAATAAGCCTCTCCCCACAAAACCCTGAACCATTATATACAAACCTACATGCAACTTCAAGCTCGTGAAGCTCTCATTCTCCCTTTTTTTCTCTCTCTCGTACACATACATAGGAACATAGGCAAGTCAAAAACTTCAGCTCTTCTAAATAAAACAACTCACCTATTTAAAGAAGTAAAGGTGCAAAAAGTACCAGATCTAACAGATATATATGTATCTATATATAAAAATTAAAAAAAAAAAATTAATTGTTAGTGAATTCCAATTGTATTACTCTCATACTGCTACAAGTTTTCCTTGTCACGTAGCTAACAACAGGACTACTCATGGAAGAAGACTGAACCTTCTGTTCAAATAATTAACACAATTATATTCAAATACATACGTGAAGAGGGTTTTATCAGTAAAGTGCCACACTGCTGACAGCAAGATGTTATTATTCTGGTCAGAATTTTTGTTTTATATGGCTCTGCCTTCATTAGCATCTGCAAATATAACACTGCAACCAGTAAAAGTGGAAGATAATGCAAATAGACATAATTTCACTGAGTACCAGGAAAAAAGCTTTTAATTATCTATAGTCTCACATCAACTTTCAACCAACACGTACTATAATCAATACAGTGATAAAACATGTTTAGGTTATACGTTTACCCACAGCCCATTTCATCAAAAGAATAATGAAGCTTCGTGTTCTCCTTCAAAAATGTAGTCTACACAGCAGTCACTTTTTAAATAGCACATGACAGCTGTTTTGGCGATGTTGGTATTTTAAAAGCAATTCCAACGATACAAACTCTGATCATGAGGCCCTGAAAAACTATTATCTTTGTGGCGCTTTTTCAGTACACCATCTAATAAAAAGTCACTCTGTACTTCCTAAAGAGCTCCACACATTAATTTATTTTCAAGGGACTATTAGTGTTAGCAATACAGAGACTGTTGGCCCAGACACACTGTGGCTCAGTCCCGTGATTCATTTATGGGCTCGGCTTGGCAACAAGGGGGCAGCCTGATAGCCTCCATCTCCCCTCCCATCACTCAAGTTCTACTATCTAACACCCCTATACCTCCAGCTGAGGCTCAAGACCGATTAGCCTTCCCCATCCCATAACTCCAAGAACTGGCAACTTGATCATCTTACCACATTCAACACTGCCTGTTGGAAAGCTCATCAATACAATTACCAGTTACCAAACAACCCCACAAAACATAGCTTTCTGCTCATATTATGAAAGTGATAAAAAAAAAGTCATGGATGACTCTCCAGTCACTTATTTACTCATCAGATTTCAGACAAATACCAGACAAGCCTTAGTCTTCACTAAAAGGGAGGGCTTTTCCACAGAACCTGTTCTAACCTTGGACCTTGGGAAGAACACACAGGTGTACCAAGCAGTGGTAATCATCACTTATCTTACCACTGGGAAATTTCATGCATGCACCTAAATAAATAGCAAAATGGGTGCCTTAGAGAAAAATCAGGAGGGGTCAAAAACAATTTAAAAAAAAACCACTAATGTAGAGGGGGAAACATTTCAGTTTCCAGAATATATTAACATATCTCTAAGTCAGTTAAATTTTAGTTGCCTGTTGTCTTCATAGATGTAACCCCTGACTCTCTGAAATGTATCAAAAAGCTATAAAGTAGCACATCCAGCTCCTAGAAACAGCAAAAAGATATTCTTAAACTCTTCACCAATAGCTTGCACTTCCCAACTTCACCATGTCTAAAAAACAGATTGGAAAGAATGTCTCTGAAAGAATTTGGTTCCTAATCCAGCCTGTACTGTAAAAGAAAAAAAATATAATTATGCAACAGCTTTTCCTGATAGTTCCTCCCAGGTCCAAATTCAGTATGAAAAATGAAAAATGTTATTGACCCTTAATTAATTATGACAAAGATTTCTGCGTGAGAACTTCCATTATTCACACACAGTGTCTGGGCACAGATGATATAGTGTTACTAGTGAACATTCTGCTAGAACTACAGTAATTTTCTCATGTGGCATCTTGAAAGGATGGCAGAAATTTGCTGCTGCTCTGCAGTTGATCACATACATTCATATGGGTCCTTCTCATGTGAGCTGGGCCTTCTCTCACTCCCCCTCTTATATTGCCCAAAGCTTTACCTAGCATTTCCTAGCAAACAATAACTGCTGTCTACAAGCATGGGCCTTTCCTACATCCCACCAAATGTCACTACCTAGTGCAGAGCAACACTACTGGAGTTGAGCACTCAGTGTTACAATATAAGTGACTTCAGTAGGGATGTGTGATGCCTTGGGTGGGAAAAACAGCACAGCTAGATACAAAGCTCTCCTTGGTAGCTGTCCAAAGAAAAAATGGCGATAATATTAGTTATGAAAGGCTATGAAACTTCCTAAGTGGGTGCTTTGGAGTGTAAGAGCCTGGACAAAAATCATTTAGGATCTCAAGTATCTGAGCAGTATTAAGGCATTGTGTACTAGCTGACTTGTAGTCACTGTAAAATCCCTCTCACATACTGGAGTTGGATGGTGATGGATGCCTGCAGTCAGAAGAACTGCTCCTTCCTTGGCTCCATATACAGAACCACTTCCATTTAATGCCATGATCTTTCCTCAAATATGTGAGACATCACTTCAGTTCTGGAAGAAAATGGCTTATTGTAGACAAAGACATGAGTAGAAACATGAAAACTGTGCAAAGAATACTACAGTTTAAATTTCAAGTCTGTTGCTCCTCTCTGTTGGATCTAATGAACACTGACACAACTTCTGAGTGACCAATTTCAGCTGAACTAAAGTATATTTACAATAAGGCTGATACCTTAAGACATTGATATATTTTTTCTATTAGTCATCAAATGTTTCTTTCTCATCATCGAAGTACTTACCCTCACTGACATGCTGTCCAGCAATTCTATTGCAAATAAAATTCACAATGTTCCCAATGTTCCCTATGTCTCTGACTAGAATTTTCATAATTGTTTTAGGCAACTTTTCTCAGGTCTACCTAAAAAAGATCTTCAGAAAAGTACTTTTGTTTCATTTATAAAGCATATGATCAAAGGAGCTGGATATCTGAAGCAAACGTTTAGCCAGTCACCTCTCTGCTTATAGTAGAAATCTGTCATGATAATCAAAAGAGAACATTGCAAAAGCAATTGCTGAGGAATACCTCACATCTTTCCTATGTGGAAGAGGGGCTAATTTGTATTTAAGCATTCATATAAAACATTCAAGCTAGTTTTCTTTTAAATTTATAATGCAGAAACACCATTAGCACACAGTCTAGCTTCCATTGTTGCTAAGTTGAGTAACAAATTGAAAAGAACTTCAACCCCTGAATCAGAATTTATACTTGTTCTCCACCAAGCAGCAGAAAGATATCCTTTCACTTCTAAATCCTTATCCAAAATCATAGGAACAGAAACAAAATTATTTGGAACTAGATACAACTTTTTATTCCTCTAGAGCAATATGAAATGTGAAAAGAAAATATGCCTTCATAGAATTTTGCCAAAGAATCAGGCAATGAATGATCTTATCCACATCAAAGAGAAAAGGGCTACCAACTCAGGAAAAAAAAAACTAAAACAAAAATCTATCCTACAGGATAGACATGCAACTTTTTAATCATAACTTTTTAAACCATACTTCATATCTATACTGTGTTTTTATCCAAGGGTTACAAACTGCATTTTTGCTAAAGGGCCCTTATGAACGATAACTTGATTCAAACCATGCACAATGAGGGGTTTCATTCAGAGAATTTTTCTGTACTCTGTGGACAATTAATCTGCATTTGTTAAGACTGCCATAAATAACAACTTTTTTAACACCAGAAGAACATGTTGCTGAATCAGGAAAAAAAAACCCTCCGTATACTGTAAGTAAAGATTTAGGAGTAGTTACTCCTTAAGACTTTGTTGTAGCACTTTGCTTGACAGCAGCCTGAGTACTCAAAAAGTTATATCTATACCTGAAATTTAAAACACAAAACATGTCTGGAGCTGTGAAGATAAAAGAAAGACATACAAGTACACGGAATGAGTAGAACGTGGAAGATTCTTGTAATGATATGGAAAAAGAGAGTGTATATATTAAAAATCCTTTTAATAAGCCTGATAACCTGTATCCTGCTACACACTCCTTAACAAAGATATACAAAAAGGTTTTGAAGCCACGTGAATACAAAGAAGCTATCCACAAAATCATCTGGACAAAAACTTCGTAATTTCTGTAAACAGACCCTACAAATACAAATGAAAAGTGATCCTGAATGTTGTCTTTTTTTTTTTTAATCATGTAGAAAGAAGGGGTAAGATATGTATGAAAAAAGGATAACAAGTGTTGCATGGCGGATTTCGATTTTACATTAAGAGACTCAGTGGTAACCAAAATGCTACCAGAACAGTGAAATTACAAACATCAAAATAAGGAAACTGGAATTTTTACTTGGATAATATAAGCATGGAGTTGTTTGTTGGGATATTTTGTTTAATAACTTTTTCAATTTCTCTTCAAGAACTAGAAGTCAGGTGTTAAGTAATACTTAAAATTCTGTTCCAGGAATCTTTCTCTGAATACCTAGTAGTAATGAAACTGAAGCAGGACAGAAGGACTGAGAAGCTGGCATTAAGTCTCATTTGTACTAATCAGAGACTGGTTTAAGCTCTGCACATTTTTCTAAGTGCTAAATGCAAAATTTTATTCAGAGGGTGAAAATTTACACACACACATGCAAAGAGACAAGAGAGAACGGGAAAATTTCCAAAATCCCATTTGGAATACAAAAAATCAATTTGCCCAAGTATTGCACAACATTCACAAGAAAAATAGCTTTCCCTGTGGTTTAGATTTTTAAAGAAGGATGGTAAATATTTTGAGTTTTAAAGAATTTTGAAAGATGTTTAAATCTAGTGTGATGAGAATGATTATAATTAAACATTTCAAATAACCTGACACAAAGTGCTTCCCAGATCTTTGCTTCTCAAAAATATTTGACATATCTTATTAGCAAAATTTATACAAAAAATCTTTCAGAATCCTTTCCCCCAAAATAATTATATCACCTTTATTTATTACAAAAATTCTAGAGAACACACAGACAAACCCCTTAAGATTAACCATTTTTTGAAGGTCAGTTTTAATTGCCTCCTTCTAAAGAGCAAATCAGAAGAGGAAGTCACAAAGAGACATTATTTTAATATAAAATAAAGACTACTGTTTGAAGAGTTTGCCATGCTTTCAACAATACATAAAGGGTAAAATCTCACCATTCTTGAATTTGCAGACCAAAATTTTCTCCCCCCCTCCTGCTGAGAAGGAGGAGTGACAGAGTGGTTGGGTGGGAATGTGGAACCCACACAAAGTTAACACCACAGTTAAGCATAACAATGCAATTTACTGACACTTAAAGCCAGTTTCATTTCTACAAAATTAAAATCCAGATAAAAACCAAATAGTTACTTCCATCTTTCCCTTTTCATATATAAATATTCAGTTTTCTGAACAGCATTATTATCTACATCTGGACAATGGCGGCCCTTATTTCCTAGTCATGAATAGAATGAGACATTAAAATCTCTTCAGACTGCATGTGTATGCTATTATACAGAATGAAGAGGCTAGACTAATCTTTACACCCACTAGACAAGCATTAATAAATTCTAGCAATCATCCACAGGATTCCAGCTGTTGTATCAGATATAAGTATAATTCTGTGATACATTTAAAAAAACATTTAACATGAAGCACATTTTAATCCCACTAAATTCAGTAGGACCCCTCAGATATGAATTTAGATAGCAGATTATATTCAGCTGGAAATTACATGCTAAGAAGTAAAAACACATTCTTTACAGCCATGCCATGAATTCCCTACTGACCAAGAGTTTGCTAGATTGTAACATCTGGTATCAGGAAAATATTTAACAAAGAGAAGTAGATAACAAAAGGTGAAGATATTCCTATATTATATCCTTTCACAACAACCACAGAATCATAGAATCAAAGAATAATTTGGGTTGGAAGGGACCTTTAATGATCGTCTAGTCCAACCTCCCTGCAATGACCAGGAACATCTTCAAGTAGATCAGGTTCCTCAGAGCCTCATCCAACCTGACTTTGAATGTTTCCAGGGATGAGGCATCTACCAACTCTCGGGGCAACTAGTTCCAGTGTTTCGCCACCCTTATTGTAAAAAAATTGTTCCTTATATCTAGTCTAAATCTACCCTCTTTAAAACCATTACCTCTTGTCGTATTGCAACAGGTCCTACTAAAAAGTTTGTCCCCATCTTTCCTGTAGGCTGCCTTTAAGTACTGGAAGGCTGCTATAAGGTCTCCCTGGACAGAGTTCCAGTCTGAACAAACCTAACTCAGACTGT
>KZ506204.1:302897-318679 GCA_002844005.1 Limosa lapponica baueri
TAAGGTCTTCCTAAAAAACTTCTAAAAGGTCTCCCCACAGCCTTCCTCTGGACCTGCTCTATCAGGTCCATGTCTTCCCCATGCTGAGTGCTCAAGAACTGGATGCAGTACTCCAGGTGAGGTCTCACCAGAGCAGAGGGGCAGAACCACCTCCCTCAACCTGCTGGCCACCCTTCTTTCAATGCAGCCCAGGATACAATTGGCTTTCTAGGCTGCGAAGGCGCATTATCAACTCATGTCCAGATTTTCATCCACCAGTAGCTAGCCTTAAGACCTTCTCGGCAGGACTGCTCTATAACCCTTCATCCCCCAGCCTGTATTGATACCAGGAGTTGCCCTAACCTGGTGTAGGATCCCACACAAGGCCCTGTTAAATCTCATGAGGTTCACATACGCCCAGTTCCCAAGCCTGTCCAGGTTCCTCTGGGTGGCATCCCATCCCTCAGGCATGTCAACCACACCATTGAGCTTGGCATCATCCACAAAATTCCTGAGCATGCACTCCATCCCACTCTCTCCGTCACCGATGAAGATAGTGAACAGTAATGGTTATAGTACAGATCCCTAAGGGACATCACTTGTCATCAATCTCCATCCAAGCAATTCCTTATCTACTGAACAGTCAACCCATCAAATCCATATCTCTCCAGTTTAGAGAGAAGGATGTTGTGGGGGACCATGTCAAAGGAGTTAGAGAAGTCCAGATAGCTGATACCTGTAGCTGATTGTTCCCTGATGTAATCATTCCATCGCAGAAGGTCACTAGGTTAGTCAGACGGGACTTGCCCTTGGTGATGACATGCTGGCTGTCTCAAATCACCTCCCTGTCCTCCATGTGCCTTAGCATAGCTTCTAGGAGGATCTGTTCCATGATCTTCGCAGACAGGTGAGGCTGAGAGGTCGGTAGTTCCCAGGGTCCTCCTTTCTACCCTTTTTAGTAAATGAGTGCAATGTTCCCTTTTCCAGTCACCAGGGACTGGACTGCTATGACTTTTCAAATATGATGGAGAGTGGCTTGGCAACTACATCAGCCAATTCCCTTAGGACTCGGGAAGGCATCTCGTCAGATCCTGTAGACTTATATATGTTCAGCTACCTCAGGTGGTCTCAAATGTGATCTTATCTTACAGTGAGAGGGACTTTGCTCCCCCATTTTCTGCCTTGAGGTTCATCCACTTCAGGGGTTTGGAAATAGAGGTTGCCAGTGAAGACTAAGGCAAAAAAAACCCTCAGCCTTCTCCTCGTCCATTGCTACCAGTTTGCCAGTCTTGCTCCTCAAAGGGACAGTGCTTTCTTTGACCTTCCTTTTCTGGCTGACACACCTGTAGAAGCCCTTCTTATTCTTTGCGTCCCTTGTCAAGTTCAGTACCAACTCTGCCTAGGTATTCCTGACCCCATCCCTACACAACTGAGCAGTGTCCCTATACTCTTCCCAGGATACCTGTCCCTGCTTCCACTGCCTGTGCATTTCCTTCTTGCTCTTTAGTTTTACCAGCAGGTCTTGACTCAACCATGACAGTCTCTTGCCTTCCTTTCCTGATTTCTTACACCTGGGGATCAAGAGCTCTTGTGCTCTATGGAAAGCATCCTTAAAGATCTGTCAGCTCTGTTCTTCTCCCTTATGCCTGAGAGCAATTTCCCAGGGGTCCTAGTGACTAACTCCTTGAAGAGTTCCAAACTCCTGGAAGATGGCTTTCCTAAAATTCAGGGTACTGACTTTATTTTTTGCCTGACCCATATCCCTCAGGATTGCGAATTCCACCGGTGCACAATCACTGCAGCCTGGGCTGTCTCCAGTCTTGATGTTACCAGTTAGCTTGTGTTGGTAACACAGATGCAGCATGGCATCCCCTGTGGTGGGGCTGTCCATTACCTCGCTTAAGAAATGATCGTTGATGCATTCCAGAAGTCTCATGGATTGCCTAAAACTCATTCTGCCACTTTTCCAGCAGATGTTGGGGTGGCTGAAGTCCCCCAGCAGGATGAGAGCCTGCAAGGGCAATGTCTCCTGTAGCTGGAGTAAGAAGGCTTTGCCAACAGACTCTCCTTGATCAGGCTGCCTGTGGTAAACACCAACTACAAGGTTTCCTTTGTTGCCTTGGTCTCTTAGTCTTACCCATAGGCTTTCAACCTGCTTGTGGCTATTCTTCAGAGACAGCTCTTCACATTCTATCCATTTCTTGATGTAGACAGTAAACCCCCAACTCTCCTTTCTCACCTGTCCCTTCTGAACAGCCTGTAGCTGTCTATGGCCGAATTCTAGTCATGCAATTTATCCCACCAAGTTTCAGTAACGGCAACTAGGTCGTAGCTTTCTAGCAGCACGGTGGCTTCCAGCTCTTCCTGTTTGTTGTCCATGGTGCATGCATTGGTGTAGAGGCACTTCAGCTGGGCTGTCGGCCATGTCACATTCTTAGAGGAACACACCTTAATTCCTTTAGGGTATTTCACTGTTGTTTCCCTGTTGGTTTCTATTACCTCAGGAGACCCCGGTTCATCTCTGTAAGACTTGAAGTGCGCTGCAGTGTAGCCAGCACGTCTCAGAGCAACAGACTGAGGGCCTTCGACCTGGCCCAATTCAGAGACAATGAGACCAAGAAAGCCTGATTATCTCTAGTATAATAAAACCAATATAAGTTTTTACTTAATTTGTCAGTCCAGATAAGAAATGCTGTTTATATGCTGTATGTATACACATAAACATAGTTCAATTACTGCAGAATTTTGATATAAATAATAGACAAAGACAGAAAGAAAAATGCAAATAGAAACGATTACAGTGGAAATTGATCAGAATTGGGATATGCTAAATGAATCTATTATCTTTCTTTAGTAAAATACTTGAATTTTTAGACACGAGCAAAAAGATACAACTAATCTATTTGTATTGAGAGACCACTGGTCTGTATTCTTTCGTAATGCATAAAATGAGAAATTAATGCTTAAAATCCGAACAAAGTAGGATTATTGTAAGAGCTATAAAACACAGAACGAACTGCCCTGAGTTGAGCTGAGCTGAAAGAAAGACTACAAAAGACACATAGAATTTATATCATTATTCTTGCAGTATCAGCTTTTGGATTTTTAGAATTTAATTATTCACTTTGCTGCAAAAACCAGAATTAGCTATTCACTTTTCTGCAAACCCAGAATTAGCTAATGAAATGTGCTAATGATGATACAAAGCTAAAAGGGATTGCCTTCCATTATGGTGGACAGTACTGCCATCAAAGAGGAGGAACTGAGTGTCACATGAAAGTAACTGGATCTGGACTACAGGAAAAACAGAAATAAGAGAAGTCTCAGCTTTATAAACTAAACAGTAAAGTGCTCAAAGACTTATTATTAGTGGTTATTACATCCAGTAGAAAAACACAAATGTATATGAATTAATCATGCAATTATTATGAAGGTTCAATGAAATGTAGGTGTTTCAAAGCAAAGAAGTTTCTGGAAAGAATAAGAATAAAGGAATATACTTTTCCTGTAGAGTTGGAGAAGAACTAATGCTAATGATACAAAAAATCTAGTCTTTGACAATATTACATCTTTAAGCTTACACAGATTTCAGTTATCCACACACAGGAAAAGTGCATTCCAAATGGAAAAGGTATCAGGGTAAGAAAAACAGATTCCATGTTTCAGGAAAGACTCAGTAAGCCAGACTACAAAGGCTAATTGCTATTGATAAGTACTTTGGAAAGGAGAACAAAGGGGGATAGTGCGTAAACACAAGGGAATAAGGTTTATTCAAATGATAAGCACAGTTATAAACATAAGGAACAGGCCAAGTGGTTATAAACTAAGGCTAAGTCTCGAAAGAAACCAACTTACCAATTCACCACTTTCTAAACAATAATCTGTTTACTGCTGTTCATCCCTTAGGACTCTTCTGGGCACCTTTCAATGAGTACCATACAAATGGTTCACTTGGGATTTAGCACATCTGAATCAGCAGAAGACTAAACATGAAAATGGTTCAGAGGGAAGGGGCCAGTGGAAAGATGTAACGTCATGAAAATCAGGAACTGTAACACAGAGCTACCAACACCTAAATTAAAACCTTTTGAAACACAGATGAGCTTCTGGGTGGGTGGCTACCACTCTCCTTTTCGTTAAATCTTCAATACTGCTGGTTAAGTTTTTTTGTGCAGTTGTAATGTGATAAGAAAACTAAAAAGTGCCTTTTTTTCTTTTTAGTTTTTTCCCTGATTTCCTCCTTTTTTAATGTTTTACTGGCTGTGTCCACAAGTTTGTAATAACAATTCTGGTATGAACTGAACAAAAGTAAGAGTTATCAAAAGAATCATGTTCAAAAACAGATTCAAGATGAAGCTCAACAGTTTAGCACTATATTAAAGATTCATTCTAAATATATTCTTAAATCACCATCTCTGAATGTGTTTAAGAGTCATTTAGATGCGGTGCTGGGGGATATGGTGTAGGGGAGAACTTTGTAGAGTAGGTTTGATGGTTGGACTCGATGATCCCAAGGGTCTTTTCCAACCTGAATGATTCTATGATTCTACAATTCTAATGTTTATTAGGCAAATTTTACTATTCCGTAGCATGCAAATTTTACTATTTATTCTATAGCATACAAATTTTACTGCTCCATAGCATAACATTCGCCACTGCCATATCAATATCCTATAATCTTTCTTTTGAGTTCCATTTCCAAAAACTCCACCTTTTCAAAAACTACATGAAATGGAGGTATGTCCCCTGACAAATCAGAGCATCAAAACCAAACAGAAGAGATCCTCATTCTAATTCACGTTCATCCATGGACTTCGTCAGTGATTTTAAGTTACCGGATCAACGTATATGGCATTTTTGAACTCCCAGTCCCAGGTAAAAATCAGTAGGAGCTGGGCACCCACCTCTCATATGCTTTAGAAATTTCCCCCTTCTAATGCTTCAATTAACAGAAAATACGCATTAAAGAAAATAAAACATATCCGAAAGAGATTAAGAAAGTCAAAAGTAAGTATTTTAGAGTAAATATGAATTACTAGGTCAGTGTATTTTAGTAAACCGGTACACTAGTTTCCTATCACAGATAATTTTATTTTTAACAGTGGCTTAAAGCAAAATATGTGATACTATCTCCCCAACATTTTACTACCTGAAAAAAATTATAGAGAAGCATACCGAACATGAGAGAGGCATAGATCTGTTAATACACTATGCAAACTTCCAATGTCATGGACTGCATCAAAACCTTAAAATTATCAAGACACCTCCAGTATTCTACATCTCAGAAGCAAAATACTCATTTTTGGAAGAAAAGTAAGGAATGTGTTTTCTTTAATCTGAGCTCTCTTTCATGAACAGTGTAGGCAGTAAAATACATTTTATATCATTTGACCACTCTACATTGCAAATTTTAAAATACTTAGACCTAGTTGGAAGAAAAATTATTTGCAGCTTTGGACCTAGAACCATTCCCTTATCACAGAGAAGTGAAAAACAAGAACCACGGTTATCAATTATGGGTGATACCATTCTGCTTAGCTGATGTGCTATGGGACTGGGATGAACACTCCAGGACACAATTTGTGTGGAACTGAAGGCTGGCTTGGATGCAGACTTGTATATTCACCTAAGAGCAAATCAGTTCATTCAAAATGCAATCAATCATTTGCAGCTACCTGGCTCATATGCGTAGACCACATAGTTATAAGCATAGCTTAATGCTGCTTCTGATCGTTGCTTCCTGGAAAACACTATGAAAATTTACAACAAAACTTTACATTGGAATACCACAAAAAATAGGCTGACAACAGTACTTTTTTTTCTCATGACTGATATCTCAAAACAAAACAATCTTCCCAAAGCAGAGTTGTAACAGTAAATGTAACAAATTTATGGAAATTCCGTATTACAGAATGCCTCATAAAAAAACCTAAACATAAGGCTGAGATTATTGTACAAAAATAAAGAACTTATGGGGCAAATAGTGAAAAAAGCCTCAAAAAACTGCATAAGAAAAAAAGTAAAAATAATGGAAAAAATGAAAAATACAGTTTGAGAAAATTAAACTATTATATATTTCAGTCAAATAAATTAGCTATCTTCCTTTATATTACCTCATTTCAATAAGTAAACCTCAAATAATAAATCATGACTTCTCTTTGGGAAACCTTTATTTATTTTTTTTAATTTATGTATAGTTTAAACCTGTACTTAGTATAGTTCTGTTCAAAGTACTATTACACAGGCTCCCTATATAGCAAACCTTTTTGCTTGTTTATGTTCATTTGTTGTTGATACTGGCACCCTATATATGAGAAAGTAACATTTGCCAGGTGATCTACAGAAGCCTTATGTCTTGGCTAAGTGCATTTTTCAACAGACACTGTTCTGGACCTTACTCCATCACTCAGGGAGATCTTGATCAAAAGGATTATAACATATTGGCAACCCAGCTTGATCCACAGGTTGCAAAATTTTTGTAATACATGGCAGTCTGGATTGTTCTCCAAAAATGAAAAAATAAGGAATGCATTCCACTATCAGTGCATGGGAAGAGATCCGAGCTCCAACTACCACAGGTTGTTTCTTGAGCTACCACTGGTCCAAAAGGATGTTACAGGGCAGAAACAGGAAGCGAAATTAATTAAGTGAAGGCAGTTACAGTTGTCACATCTTAAATGCAAGGAAGTAAAACAGATGATGGCCAACAGAAAGAAAATGCTGCTTGCATCATCTGGTATTACTACTGGCTGACCTCCTTTTCATTCTGTGATATCTGGTAGCACTGATATACCTACTACTCTTCAACATGGTGAAAGGACAAAAAACACTTATGTGAACATTCAGACAATGAGAGAGAGTGTTAAAAGTAGGGAGGAGCAGACACAGAGGGAAAAGAGAAATAATGACTGAATGCACAAAAAATTATGCTCCAAGCTGTGAAAAGTGAATTACTATCAAGACAAGTCATACTAATGCCACTATTAGAAGCATTTGCATGACCTGACAGTAGGTTAACTGATTTAATGAAATTAAAATGTATCTATTATATAAAAGATAGTGCCTACCAAGAACCTTGTATAATTGCAACTATTATGCAATTGTACTATTTTAACTATGAGTTGTGTTATTATTTGAAATTATAACTACTGTATCCCTAAAAAATGAATTAGGTTACTGACAAATAGCATAGAAAAAATATGTGGTATTTCACACTTACTAAAGTTTCACTTACTAAAATATTATTTGAAAGTATTTATTCTGCCATGATCTTGCATGATTTAGGCCTTTTCAGAATATCTATGAACTAATTTATTAAGTTGGAACATTAATTATTTTGTGTCCAATTAATTGGTCAATCAATGCATGTCTAACAATTGAAATGAAATTAAGTCAAAGTGTAAAAGGATCCCTCATTTTCTTCAGGAAACCTACCAGTACAGCTCTGTGCCTGGAAGACAGATGCTGAATAGCTGCACTAGGAGGTTACTAAATCATATTTGTGGGGAGAAGAGGGTATTTGTAAAATATCTTGACCTAATCCCAACAAAAGAAAAACAAGACAGAGAGATGGCAGAAGCTGTATCAAAGTTCTGAATAAACCTGAAAATAATATGAAGTGTGTCTATTTGTCTATTTTGATGTGAATAAAAGGCAGGCTGCTACAATATTACTCTATTTCTCAAGTTTCATCCCTGTATTTATTTGCTGGATATCTCTTTGAAATATTTTCAACATTCAGATTAGATTTTAATCACTATGCCTCATTTATAATTAATTTAATCCTATTCTTTATATTAAAAAAAAACAGCTGAAGCAGATGTCAGGAGGCTACATATCAATAACAAGCATATGTATTGCAACGGAAAATATATTTCTTTTAGTGATTTCTACCTACTACTAAAGATAATATCTTTATATTAGAATATGAGAAATGCTTTTCAAAAGAGACAGAATTCACATACTTTGAATATTAAATAGCTCAAATGCTCTTTGACGAAAGTTATTCTAGAACACCATCATGTGAGACTGTCAGCAATAACTCATTCTATGAGGTAATCTGGAACACAAAACTGCATGAAATTTCACGTCATTTCTATTGTTACACACAAATTTGGCTGTATTAAGGCAGTTTCAGTATTTCATAACAGGAGAGTAATTGATGCAGCATGTATTTATAAGATCTCTCTATATATGCAAAATGTACAAGACGATTTTTATAATATCTGTGTTTTCATAGAATAAAACCTGTATTAAATACATATCTACTAGAATAGTAAAAGATCTTTCCAGTTGTCACAAGCCTTGCCTTTCATAAGGAAAACAAAAGTTCTTTAATTATGATCCTATTGCGTAGATATTAACCTAATAAATACGATTTTAGCAGTCTTTTGGTATATGAATGGGTGTAAATATTTTATCTGTATTTGAGCTCTTTTCTTAATGGGCAATTTTAATTAACATGCACAATCCTTGCATACACACCTCAGAGTATAAATACGTATGTTTAAATACAAGGTGGCAATGGCTATAAAATACTGTGATTTGCCCATTTTGCATTTCTAACAACAATTTGGTTATCACTATGTGTTTCTGAAGCTTTTTCACAGCATTTGATCTTATCTTAAGCCTTGAATTTCATTTATTTACTAGAAGCAGTCTTCACTTAAATCCAGAATTCTAGTGCAGATCATTCCTCTTTCTCATTTGTAATTAAGGAAATTTTATAGAAACACTTTATTTTCTACTTTGGATATCCACCAGTTTCTATATCAGGTAAACATTTTTTCTGGCCTTTTTTCATTTGTTTTTAAGTAATAGCCTGAGGTAGCAGCATAACCTGATTAATCATTATTTGGAAACATCACATGATTAAACCTAAGTCCCAATTCAAAGATGATTTTGTATTGTAGGTAACACAACAGGATTACTATTTTCAGCACCAGGAATAGACAAGGCTTTTAATTTTTTTGTTATCCAATCTGTCATTTCAATTAGTCCAAACTGTCTACATTTACCTTTTTACCTTTTTTTTTTTTCCATCTCTGTGTGACATTTCACTGATGAATAACTAAATGTAAGAAAATAATTTTATTCTTATAGCACAGTATTATTTTTACCTGTGGAATTGTGCCACCATCAAAAAGAAAGCATAATTATTATTCACATTTGTTTGTGATCAGCCCTCAAATTCCTTATGGCACAGTAAAATAGGCAGCCCAACGGGATCAAAAGCAGCGTTTTTTCCATTTTATAACTGTTTTCACCATCATCAAGCAGTTCCCTTATCATTTTTCTGTACTTAAATTCCATTTCTCATAATGACTTACTCTCTTCACAAACGGAATTATTCCATTACATGGCTCCACTGCACACTAGAGGTCAGCCATTAATGGCCAAGATGTATTGTGATGTGCTTTTATTACTTCTACCCAGTGAGAGAGATAATGTCTTGTATTATAAAGCTTCAGTCACCATCAAGCTTCTCATTCATTTTTGAAAACAAATCGGTAATTCAATCTAACAGTGAAGAGACAAGAAAACTAAATATTTTATGACTAATAATTATATAAGTTTAACGTCAACATGACATACAAACATAAATAATAAAACCTTAGAATTTTGCTTCAACTCATTTTAAGCAATCTTTACTACAGAATGGTGTACAACTAAAATAACTAGGTTTTGTCACCCATCTTTAAATATTATTACTCTTTCTCCTGTCTAATACTTAATTAGAAAATCAGGAAAGCTAAAAAATAATGTAGAAGTATTAATGAAAAGCAGTTTGGGATTGAAAATGAACGTGGTTTAAAATTAAAAGTTTGTTTTGCCTGTCATTCAGTAGGAAACTACATACTCATTTAGAACAAAACACACATTTTTATTACACTATTAGAACACATTCAGGCAACTAAAAAAAGGGTATTCTGTGCGTTACGAAATTTCTATTCATTGAAGTCATAGTATATTTTATTTTAATAAAATAGTAAACGATAGCAATGTTTAATCTAAAGGTTTTCAACATAGATAGTTTTGAAAGTAAAACAGTAAAAGCACTGTTTAAATGTTAGGGATTTTTATTAATTGCTGTTTTAATGGCCTGGTCAAACCTTAGTAGTGAAATGTACCGAGCCTACACAGGAGTCTTTTATTTTTTTAACTGATACCTAATTAGCTTTTATAGCTTGCCTTTTAAATGTACCAAATTAATCTGTGTTAATTATTTACTTACTGCTACTGGAATGTGAGAAACTGGATGTGAGAACCTGACAGAAAACAGGCTGTCTCAAAGCTCGCTTGCTGCAAGATATCTACCACCTGTGTACATAACGTAACATCAAAGTAGGCACGTCCTTGGTTTTCAAAATGATATCTTGTTTGCCCCAAGAAACTCATCTGCAACTTGTCTGCCGTGCAGGCCTCAGCACTGCCCAGGGAGCAGAGGCAAAGGGGGCTCACACAGCATCCGTGTCAGACAATAATTGGACGAGCACAGGTAACTGTCACGTTGATTGGTCAAACTATGAGTAGACAGGGACTATAGATTACTGTTGCTCCCCACTGCAAACGGGACCCTCACCACCATCGACCCTCACCATCGTTACGACTTGAGAGACCTGAGAATCACGGATCAATGGGACGCTGTGACTCTGGAGGACCTTCAAGTTGTCGTGCGGCACGGACCTCAGCAGACCAAAGCGGACCTGCTGGTGGTGACTCCAGATGTATCTCACCAGTGCTGAGCAGAGGGGAAGGATCACCTTAGCCATCCTACTGTGAATATTCACACATAGATTAATGGATCAGTTGTTAGAATTTAACCAAGAAGTTTCCAAACTTATGAACTGTTTACTTACAAGAAGTTTTCAGGATAGAATCATGGAATCATTTAGGATGGAAAAGACCATCAAGATCATCAAGTCCAACTGTAAACCTAACACTGCCAAAATCACTACTAAACCATGTCCCTCAGCACCACATGTACACATCTTTTAAATACCTCCAGGGATGGTGACTCTGACCATTCCCCTGCACAGCCTGTTCCAGTGCTCAATAACCCTTTCAGTGAAGAAATTTTCCCCAATATCCTAGATGTCTAGCTTGGAATAACATTGCCAAGTCTGTCATATAAGCTTGAGAAATCAGTCACTGTCAATGATGTAGTTTTCAAAAGATCACTATTTTATTCAGTTCTAGCTGGTCACTATGAGCTGAACAGCAGTTTGATCAGAATGAGCTGATACAGCATTAGCTGATAGAGAACTAGCTGATGAAAATTACTAGAAAAAAATTTTCAGTCACTGAATTTGGCATGCAGATTCAACATTACAATCCTGAACATGGACAGGTGAATGTCTAACCTGGTAACAGTAAAGGAAAATACCCAAAACACTTTTATTGAAATACATATTCATGAAAGACCCGGTCAAGTGTCTCCAATGAAGTCCATTACATTGTCCAGCATTAATTAGCTACAGTCAGCTTGCATTGTCTTTTATTTCTTACTGAGGCAACACACATCAAGAAGCAGTTTGTCTAAAAGTACAATCAACAGGTTTGGTTAACCCCCTCCCAGTACTGATTATGTTGGGGTGCTATGCCTTGACTTCATGCCTCTTCACAGCACAAAAACCACAAACAAAGAGTTGCATGAAAGAAGTGAAATGGCAGGTCTTAGGGGATCAAGAAGGAAAACACTAAGTTTTACTGTTTGTTAGCAAGGGATCAGTGCCAATCAATTAATGATTTAATTACTTAGACTAATTAAGATAATGAACAACAGCAAGCCTACAGTCAATTAGGTTTATGCAAAATTTCTATTTTTAGGATAGGACCCTGAGAAATACGTTCTTCTTAAAGGTACTTGAAGTGTAAAGGCTGTGCTACTTCAGTTTCAGAAAAAATAAACCAGAATCAATAAAACAAAAAAGTATGCAGAAAAGTAAAAATAACGTTGCCAGAGCTAGTAATTTTATAGATCCCATTGTCTAGTAAGTTGGGAAAGTATGTTAAATTTTAGTGAAACAAGGATTCTTAAAATTCTTTGCAGAGGTAAAAAAACAACGTTTTGGTTTTTTTTTCAGAAGAAAAAAAATACAATACTTCTGCACAGTTACTCCCCTTTGAAAAGGTCTGTCTAGTCTTGACAAATAAAAAAATACAGTTTGGCTTCTTTTTACGACATAAATGAGAGCTCACCCTTTCTTCATTGAAAGTAATGAAAAATCAGCAGAAAATAAGTCCAACTTATCACAGAACACAGATACCACTGGAAGCATCTTTGTCACTTCTGGACACAGTCTGGTTGAGTAAAAACAATTTTAAATATCCAAAACCAGAAATAGAGTGAGAAAGCATGTCTATTTGAATATGAAGAAAGCAAGGCTGCTACTGCTTAAGCTTTATGTTGTAATGCCACTTTGCTGACCTCTAATGAGTTTCTGCAACTTAGATGAAATTTCTTTGATGAATTTTTCAGTCTATTATTTCCACATGGATGATCCTGCTTTGTTTCTACTTTGTGATAAAAATAATTGACAACATTTCTGTACCAGATTCCATGGACATTTATGAAAACTGATTCTTAGTTTTGACATTAAAAGAGGAGTGGAGAAGCTAGCGAGAGAAAGAATACAGACAGCTGAAGAAGAGAAGGGATGCATAGGAAGAAAGAGAAAGGGTAAAAGAAGATAAGGGAAATCTGACTTGCTGAACCAATAGGGTGAGGCCCAAGGGAAATTTACAGCACAGCTGAAAAGCAGGGTCCCTCTCTGGTGCCACACAACATAGGGTAAGCAATGGGTGGTGAAGTGCAGGCACAGGCTGTGACTGTGCTTTGCAGGTGCATAGCAATCCCTCTGCTTTCCACCCAGGCCAGCAGACACAGCAAAAAGCACACCTTCACAAAGCAGAAGACATCCCCTGCTGGCTTCCATCTCCAGTCAGAAAACACTCCAGCTTTGCATGAAAGAAACTGGGCAACAGATTGTAAGAGGTATAATCACCCAAAAGTACAGCCGTAGGAACAGTACACTCATTTCCCTAAAGGACAGGCAGAACTTGGGAGCTGAGTACTCAGATTGTGACGAAAAAGAAGACTCAAGCATAAACACTATTTTTAGGCCATAGATTCTGCTGTTGTAACACTGTACTTTGACAGAAAAATGAAAACACATTAATTACCAAAGAAATCTCGTACACTCTTTTAAAAGCTTTTATATTAGGAACATTTAGAGATAAATACTGCAGTACTGAGATTTAAATTATCCAAAAATACTGTTTACACTTAAATGGCATTTGCAATTCCATTTTTTATTCACCTTTAAATCATCACTGTGTTAATTATCTTTTCTGGACCATGTGTGCATTCTAAAGAGAAAGAAAATGTATTAAAGGAACATAACTTTCCCCCCTCCCAGAGTAAAAGTAATAGAATGATTTATTTATCTTCAATAAAACAGTAGTGTTGTAATCAGAAATTAACATCACTGGAATACTTTCACGGAGCTGGGACTTAAGATCTTTTCTATAATTTCAGTCCCAAAGCATTTGAGTATAAATGACTCAGTACATGGTATGAAATATTACTTTTTCATTTTTCTGCACAAGTTCTTGAAAACAAATTGCAGTAGCCTTCTAAAATGATCAGTCATTTGGATAACATTGAGATCTCAGTGCCCGTATTACCACTGTACGGCCAAAGACACTAGCTTTCCTTGAAACTGTGCGTTACCTGCCCTGCATTTTCCTAGCAGTATTCTCCCAAATAGCAAGGAGTGCTTGCCTACCTTAGTAACTTCTTTTTCCTCAATCCAAAATCTGAATGGTATTAAAATTTACCTGTAATATCCAAATATACTGGGTAAGGCAAAGTACTACAAATTAATCTACCTCATAAAAGTTAGCTTTGGATAGGGTACCAGGGTGACATTTGTGAAAACTACTAAGAAAAGAAACAATCTTCCTTTGAATCTGACAGTCTCAGGACGGACCCTTCTTACAGTCAGATGCCTAACAAATACCATTTTTGAGGTTGATCTATGCACAAGATATAGCAGTCTTTTCTGTTTTAAGAAATCTGTAGCTCAAGCAGAACAGTTCTGATCATTTGCAGTGTTATATTCTGTTTATCACCTAAGAAGTAAATAGTAATACAACGAATAAAAAAATAGTAATATGTAATTAGAAAAATTGTCTTGTCGATATGAGGAACATTGTGAGGGCCACAGATTTGACACAAAAATCTGAAAACTGAGAGGTTTATATTTGGTCGTCTTACATTAAAGATCCCTTTTTTATTCTCACTGATCCTTCAAAACGGTTTCTTTGTAAAATGGAAAGACATGACAGATCTATTAACATCAAAGAGATCCAAACTCTTGATCTTCAAGCTCTGAGAGTAGTGCATCTTTTGCCCAAGGTAAAGTGTATTTTGCAGGGAAAAATAAGACACCAAGCCATGCACTCACAGATACGGATAAAGAAAAAAAAAAGCACACAAAAAGCCATCATATGCTAAAGACTTGGCAGATCTGCTCAACGGCAGAAACAAACATTTATTAACAAAGGCACCTATGCATTCTCAGTCAAACAACTGCAGACATTAGAGAGGAACCCATAAAGAATTACTGGTCTATATATCTGAAGAGAAAAGAAGGTTGGGTGCATTCCAGACAAAAGATGGAATTTTCTGGATATTGAAACAAATCAAGTTATCTTGCTGCAATTCGGGATATGAGAATAATTTGGCTAGGAAGATCTAATATTTTCATATAAATAAAATGTACAAATTTTATCCACATATTTCAACTTCTGTATTTCAAAATCAGATAAACAACTTCATGTCCAAGCTTTGGCAAAAAATCCTCTGTAGCCTCCATTCAAATATTCATATTTATTCAGAAGGAAAAAAAAAAGGCAGAAAATTGAAACAGCACTGAAAATGTATTTATTAGTTTTTAGCAATACCTGTAAGTTATATAGCTATGAGAAGAAATGTGTTTGGTTTTTTTTTCCATCCTACACTTGATACGCAAAGAATTGCAGAAAGATTCAAGAGTCAAGTTTATGCAGACTTCAGTTGTCATTCAACTGTCTATACAAAACCTATCAGTTATCTAAATTGAGACTAATCCTGAATTGTCACAGATACCCAGTTGCTTTTCTGAAGACACCAAATGAGCACCAACTCTGTGTATGTACTGAGCTACTGTCAAATACGGTACAGCTGACAAATCTTTTATCTGCTTTTAATCAATCTTCTAGTAACTTCCTCAAACACCACAGTTCTATTATTATGGGGCAGGTGGACATCCTTTCTGCTTTCACTTTATCTTCTACCCCCATAATTTTGCAGATCTCAATCACAATCTCCATGCCTGCCTCTGCCACCTCTTCTTGAAAATGTTGGAGTCTCAGCCTTTTCAGTCTCTTCTCACATGGCAGCTGTTCCATCCTCTGGACCATTTTGGCTGCCACTGTCTACAACTTACTTAACTCAGTTGTGTCTTCTTGAGATACTGTCCTGGGTCTGGCAGGGATAGGGTTAATTCTCCCCAGGACCTAGCAGGGATACAGGTATGCCATCCCATGGGAGCCATGCCCAGGGGGTAGCCGGAGCTAGCCGGAGCCGGGGAAGGGGAGGAACAGGAAGTCCCCCGCGGGGGAGCAGAGCGGTCAGGGGGGCGTCCCGGTCCGGTCGGCGAGTGGTCGGCGAGTGGCGGTATCGTACTCGTGGCTGTATATTCCTCTGTCGGTGTTGTTGTTTCTTGCCCCCTTTGCTGTTCTGTTAAATTGCCTTT
>KZ506205.1:0-18348 GCA_002844005.1 Limosa lapponica baueri
CTTCTGCCTTGGATACTGGCAGAAATAGGGCCTCACCAAATCCAGTCTCTACTTAAGTGCTTGTTTTAAAGGTAAAATAACAAGCTGGTGTCTGTCTTGGGCCTCTTTAGAGACTTGCCCAGGAACTGGCTTTGTCTTGATAGAGGAGAGTTGGTGTTAGTGTCTGGTAGCCAAAGCCTGCCATTAGAAAATATAGTTCATGTTGTTTTTAGTAAGAGTGAATTGAGCTCTTTGAGTAATGCCTCAGTTGCTCTAAAACACAGCTCCTCTTTCCATAGGCTTTGTGCACCTTGCTACTGAAAAGAATTGGTGGTTTTTTACTGTGTCAGTTGATTTGAGAGAGCAGTTTAATCAGCCAGGCATCCTAGAGCATATGGCTGGCTTCCCTGTCTGTATTGACTAGACTTCCACCGATTACACTGGGAGCTTGCCACCCATCTCACACATGGACACCTATTTTCAAGTGTCTTAGTTTGAAGCCAAATCATGCATTCCTCCTGTTTTTACTTATGAAGCATGTGGTTGGGAGGGAAAATTACTTATTGTTCATTTTTCTGCTGAGGAGCGTTACACCACAAAGCATTTCCCTCCATGCAGCAGTAACATCTTGATTGTAACAACGTCTGCTTTACCTACAGGAGTAAGTAGTGTGGCGTTTGCCTACAGGTTCCCAGAGGTTAAAAAGCAGTCCATTAACAGTCCCTTAGCTGGTTTTTGTTTTGCTTTTGGAGTTGAGTCCTAGGGTTTCCTCACCATACAGTGTCAAGTTAGGCAGAATGTTTGCCTTGTTAGCTGATCACTGCAGTGGCTGTGTAACCTCCTGGCGGTTGTCTTCACCTCTTGAGAACAAGTTTGTCTGTTCCTGCACGGGTCTTCAGGGTTACAAACAATTAATGATATCGCCTGCTTTTTAGTACTGCCTCTAACTTCCACATACTTGTTTCTTTTTGTACCTGCTCAGTTGCTCAGAAAGAGCTAAATGACCTGGAGCGCTGGAAGGAAGAACACAGGCCAGGACCAATTAAGTTGGTTCCACAGAGACTGGGTAAGACATGTAAATCCGCTATTATGAACTGCAAAATTTTGTTTTTCCAGGACATGAGACAATTTTCACTTTTTCTCACATGCTACTTATGAAGGAGATTCAGTGTCAATAAGAATTAACATGAGCCTACCGTGCCTTGTGCTCTTTGATGGTCACGGCAATGAAGATGTTTCTGAAACAAAACAGTGTAGATTGTCACTCAAGAAATCTGTCAGGATCAGTGCAGAAAATCTACACTAACATTTGGGAAAACGAGGTGGATTATCCCTTCTGCTGCTGACAGTGTCTGTGGTTGATGTCTCTGAGGGGGCGCACACTTGACATGAGCGTGTAGATGGACAGCATGTGTCAGAGACCCTCCAGACTCCTCTGTTAGGAGGAGTGTTAGGAGCCAATACATGTGCTTTCCTGATGGCTGGCTGCTGAAGAGGGAACAGTGATCCCTGCAGATTCAGGCATTTGCAGGTTAAATGTGCATGAGGCTCTGTATTACCAATTTTACCTATAAAAATAACAACAGAGATGGATAAACGAAAAACAGCATAAAAACCTACAGGAACTTAAGTCACCTTGAACTGCAGCGATGTGTTTGGTAAGATAACCAACTTTTTTTCTAGACAGTTGAGAGAATCGGTAGTGGAACTCTTCCATTGTAACTACTATAAAGCATTTAATTTAGTGCTATTTGGGAGTTAGTTTGAAAAAAATTTTAAAAGACCAAAAAGAAGCCCCAACCCACTCCTAATCTTGTACAGAGAATAGGACTGCAGGTTGTGCTAAAGTAAAAGGAAGGTTATTAGAAGTGCTTTTCAAGTACCAGTCTTCAGACCTATCTTGTTTTAGTATCTTTCTTTAATGCCTTTGGCACAAAAAAGTAGGAGAGAGCTGATGAAACTTGCTGACAAGACAAAACTTGAAAGCATCATCCGTATAGAACATGGTGAGGATACTGTGCAGTAAAAGTGGGATGACCTTGAGGAACTGCACTAGTAGAAATGGGACAAAATTCACTCTGACAAAGTGAATGATTATAATGATGCCTTTATTAGTTTCTTTATTATCTACAGCTTCTCCTCCTTCCCTTGGCTGTCATAAGAGAATCTGGGGTGCACAGTGCCGGCTATTGTCTGCCTTGACCTGGGAGCTAACTTCTTTCTTTGTCATGCTACACAAGATAAGCTTGGGGCTTTGTACTCTGTGTAAAAATAGATAGCAGGTGGGAGAGAGAGGAATTTGAACTGACTCCAACCCAGATTTATTTTTGTGGTCAAGGTGGTACTGGGCCCACATGTCTGTTTTGCCCTGCAGCCTGAATCCCAGTTGTTTGCAGTGGTGAGCCTACCTTTGCTAGTTGGTGTAATGCCCTGTATTCCCACCATCATGTGCAGTCGTGCGGCCAGACATGTTCTTTGTGAGTTTATCATACATACTAGCTGCTTCTTGCCTATGAGCAGTTCCTAGAAGACGTGCTTCTGTCCCAAGAGGCCCACAAAGCTTTTTGCTGAAGGAAGCGTCATCTGAAAACAGAAATTTGGTGTGTGGTGTCTATGCAGAGTGTGTGCAGGCTGACTGTGTGACTGGGGGAAAAACACAGTGGCAAACCCACAGTGACTGAGTATGGGGAGTCGTAACTTCTTCTGGTCCTACTGCATTTAAAAACTTTATTGGGAAAGAAGTAAATTAAGAAAAAATATATATATAAAAAAAAAAAGCAAGCAAGAAAAAGCTGAAAGAATTCAAGGAGCTTATATGAGCTCTTCAGTCACTGTCTAGCTGCCACTTAGAAAGACCCCTGGAGACTGAGACACATGCACTGTGTTCGGTGCCTCTGAAAAGAGGGAAGGTGCAAAGATTATTAGATCTTACGATTCCCCCAGGAACAAATTTGGAACAGAAGAGAGCTCAAGGAAGGAGAAAAAAATATAAGTGGCATCTCTAATTTCACAACTGTAGGTACTCATTAAGGTAAAAAAGTATCTTATGTTATTTTCTCAGATTGATTCTAAAAGACTACACATCTATTCCAAATCATGAGAGAATTCATAAAGTTGAGGTTTCTTGACACTCATGCTTTCCATAGGGAAATAAGTATCTTGGATTTCAACTCTGTAACACTTGACTGGCAAACTTTCAGGTACCATGAAGGGATAAGAGCAATGAAGGGTGCAAGTTTCACCCTCCTCCATAAACAATGAGTGGAGCAACAAATCATGCCTGATAAATGTAATGGCCTCTTTTTTGATCACGTTATATAAAGCCATTCACAGCATACTCTGACTTCAGTGAAATATTTGACACATTAGAGCCAAGCCAACGTGAATGAATTAAACCTGACTGAAAGGCTATAGGCGATGGCTAATAGCAATCAGTAAAATACTTGTTTAGAGACAATGTCCAGCAGTACATGCAGAAAAGTATAGTGAACACAAGGGGGTTAAATGTCACTAATAAAAGGCTAGAAAGAAAGAAAGACCAAGCATCCAAAAGGTTTCAAAACTTGTTTAGTAGCAATTTTATTTTCTAGACCTGGTGAAGAGCCAATCTATAATGGCAGCTGTATGCTTATTGCTACTGCAGGCCTGTTGCTTCTGTACTGTACGGCCAGCCCTTCTTGAGAGCTTAATCTTCTGGAGTTATTTGTGTGCATAGAAATCTTTCCACACTTAGGGAATTGATCTCCCATTCACTGAACCTCACAAAGGCACCTAAAGATTAGTTACCTTCCATTAGGGAGTGGAGAAATCTACTTTTAGTGAAGGGTGATCCTTCCTGAAAGATCTAGTATAGCTGTCTTACATTTCAGGCACCTCAAGTGAAATAGATCAGTTCAGCTGTTTCTGTAGAATTAACTGTCACATAATGGGGAACTTCTCAGGGAATCAGTGGGTGAAAATACAGCCTTCACCCTCAAAATGGGGTGGGGTCTGCTGTTTTTTTCCAATAACTGAGGGAACAAATTATTTGATTTCCCAAAACAAGAAAATACCTTGGAAAATTCTAGAACAGAATGATACAATCAAAACCACTCCCTCCATCCCTTAAGAACTATTATCACTTTCTCTGTGCAGTTGGCTTTTTTGGGGTTTTTTGTTTGTGTTTTTTGTTGTGGGTTTGTTTTGTGTTTGGTTTTGTGATTTATTTTTTTTTTTAATTGAAGGCCGAACATTATGGCCAGAGCTTTAGATGTTCTTAAAAGTGAGCCTGTGCCTTTGGAAAGGGCACCTTCTGCTACCTGGATAGGAATAAGAGGTCTGTGGGAAAAGGCTTTGATTTCCATTTCAGAAAGGGGTTCTTCCTTAAGCCCAAAGACATTACTTAGAAGATATTCAAATGATAGCATCCCATTAGAGCTGGCAGAGACTGCAAGCTCCAAAATTTGACAAAAAACCTTGGCAATAAAATTTCTGACTCTCTGTGACAAACCGAGCAAAGGTGGGGATAGCTGGAACTGAAAATGAAGACTCATCTGCAAAGCGTGACTGATTTTCTGAAAATGGAATAGTTCCTCAGTAAACTGATCATATACTGTAGGACATATTTGCTGGTAGAGTGGATGATACAGTGGATGCTCTGTAAATAACAAGCTACTGCCTTTGACGGATGGATAAAATGATCAAAAAGGTCTCCTGTCTGTTCTCCTTAATGTCAGATAGCTACTGTAATTATGAAAAATTTCCTGTATATGCATACATCCAATCTGTTATATTGCTCTGTTCTGAAATGACTGGCATTTGAACTTAAAATGCTCATGCAAAATGCAATTTATACCTTTTTTTTTTTTTTTAAGGTGGAAAGGAATCAGAGGCTCAAGCAAGGCAAAAACAGCAAATGATGCTCATGCAATCTAAATACCAACAAAAGGTCAGGAAGAATAAATTTGTTTTATTATTTTAAGAAGTCAAAAAAAAAGCTTTTCTTGAAGTGTTTCATATGGCTATGAAATAAACTCACAGCTGCTTGACAAAAGAAATTCATGAAAGCCGAAGGAAGCAGCAGAAAACTAGAAACAAATGTTCTGCACCAAAGAAAATGAGAAATCTGCTATAAATACGGAGCAACCCCTATCACAGATCATATCTAAAATGATAAGCAGTACATCTGTAAAGCCACTTATATGCCTCGCTGTATCTTCTGGCATGCTGCCTACACTTCGACTAATTGATCAATGCACACCCCATCCAGTGCTTATGTAGAAATGTTGTTCCTGTTAGAAAAGGTATAAATGCTTGTAAGTTATCAATCAGCTGTGTGATTCCTTGCATGGATGCCCATTTATCAGTCCTAGATTTCTCAGCCTTCATAAAGCCAATATTGGAGTAGCTGGTGCACAGCCTGCTTTATTCATTGCCTCATTTTAAGAAAAAAAATGTGGAAACTTTCCTCAAACACACTTTAGGTTTCAAAGATGTGCAGTATGGGAGTCAAGTCAAGTTACCTTATGTGTGCTTTGTATACATATGTATGTAAAATAATTTTCTGTGTTTATGGCATACAGCACAAGAGGGAAGAATACGTAAAAGCAAAAAAGGCAGCTGAAGAAGCTGAAATCCTGAAGAAGAAAGCAATTCAGAGAGAAAAGGTAAACATGGTTACCGAAGAATTGGAACCATATAACAAAGTTTGTGTCCTGATGCTTGATTTTGCTGTACTACATGGAACAGTCAAATTAAATTAAATGGTAGCCCCAAATTGCATTAAGGTGTTAGGAAATCAGTCCTCCTTCTCTTTGTAGCTGACTGAAGGATGCCTGACCTGGTGTTCTTTGGGGTTTGAGCATTCCTTTGGCTCTTCAGAAACTCCAGCCTTTCAGTTGCATCCATCCTGAAGAGTTAGCAGAAAGGGAGAACACTAGGGTCAGGATTAATGTTGTGTATACAGGTTATATAGTTCAGTTCAGCATGAGCTTTCTCTGTAAAATTGGATTCTGGCAGATGGCTCAAAGACCTTACAGGAATCCATAATTGCCTGCCATACACTTGGGAAGAATACAAGAAAATCCAGCCTGTCGTGGTGGAAAAGGCATCCAAATCATCAAAAAGGTCAGTGAAAATTAAGATGCCACTCCATCTCATCTGGGGAGGCACACCCAGACGCATTGCTAATACGTAAGATCACTTTTCCTTCTAGTATTGGCCATATATTGGCACCAACGATAGCTCACTTTCAGATTTTCAGTTTTATTTTGCATTTGTTTGTTTTATCTAGTAATTCTCACAAGGCATCTTCTCGTCCTGTGTGCCACATAAACCTTTGTAAAAGTTCATTCATGTCTTCTTGGTGGAAACCAAGTAGCACTCGGTTGAGAATGTAATGTGGAATTTAAATGAAAAAAGGAAAGAGGGGGAGTAGGATGCTGATGTCCACAGTAGTAATGAGAGAAAGGGAGATTTCAGGTTTGTGAATTTTGTCTGCACAACAGTAAAAATGATCTTCTGTGCAGAAGCTGAATGCTGAGAGTTAATTAAAAAAATCATCAGTACTGGATGGCGTACAAGGACATGCATAAACAAAAATAGCCTTATTTGCCTCTAGGAGAGGGTTAGTCTGTTCCCAGTCTTTCAGTGGTTCGCATTAGTCTTTGGGGATAAGCGTATACACAGTAGCTCACAGGGGCAATAAATATTATTATGTGAAAATGTCATTAACAGTTACCAGCTCGTGTATAGCTCCAGAAGCAGTGATGATAGCAATGGTAGAAAGGGGATTAATTATATTTTATTCACCTATTAAATATATGTTGTTTGCTCATGGGCATTGGACAAGAAAAATGTTGCAAGACTGCTATAATTTATAGTTACACCCAGAAAATATATCGATGTATCAGTTTTGTTTTCATGCACTTTAATTTCCTTACCTTCACTCCCACAGATTATAAAATCTTTATAGATGTGTAGATAGTAAAACTGTAACTATCAGTTTCTTCTAAAGGAGAACGCAACATCATGGCAAACATCTTTGCCAAACAGACTGTTTAATTTGAATAAACAAACATATACCCACAAAGCAAACAAACAAAACAGACGAGCATGAAAGGGAACTCTTAATTTGAATTTGTTTATTCGGGTTGTCTTCCACAATAGTGACTGAGCTGATGAAGAGTTCTGCTTGGAAGATGTTTATATATTAAAAATTCAACTCTGTGTTTAAGAAAAGCATGCTGGAAAGCCACTAAGAGGTGTCGATTTGGCTATTTCATCATGCCTGCAGATGAAAGGCTCCTGAGAGCTGAGGATGACAGGAAAGGGATCCTAAAGAACTGGTACTGTACAACCAGTGTTGGGCCCTGGTTACTGCAGGAGAGGAACTTTTTTTTTTTGAAGTGATAGATTTGTAGACAACTGTACCTGCAGGGCATCCGCTGAGATCATGTCTTTCTGCACATTCACAAGCTGCCTTTTCTTGCTAGCCAGTCCTTCTTTTGCTCAAGGTTATTATTCATTCAGTAAAAACCAAACTGTCTGACAGTCTGGAAGGAGACAATGGCTGGCCGGCTTGGTCAGCAGGGGCCCTGAAACTTTCACAGCTGGAGAGCTATTTTGCCAACAAATGTGAATGGTGAAGCCCTACGGACTAATGCACGGTGACTAGAAGGGGTGCTGGTACTCAGCTCAGTTCTTCCTTGATTGTAAGGATGATGTACTGTAAGCCAATGCTGCTTATGAGCATAGGAGCTGTTTGTGTTACTGCTTTAACGCTAGTTTTGCAGAGAAAAGCAATATCCACTCTTCCGTTACCTTTGTCACCAAGAGAAAACTGGGTGTCTGCCAAAGCAGAACCCAAATGTGGAAGGTCTGCCTTACCATCTGTACAAGTCCACCTGCCTGTCTCTGTCATTCTTTAATTAACCATGAGGTTAGGTGCTGGAATACCAACGCTCTTGGCACCTACTGAGTCTCTCTCCAGCTCCCAGAGAGAAGAATGGTGGATCCTTCCCCCTCATTCTGTGTTCCACAGGACCAGTTTGCGTGAACTGGGACTCGGGTCTCTGTGTGTAGCAGAGAATGGGATTCGGGATCCCATGTGCACTATGTCAGGCAGCTTGTCCTGGGACTGCTTTGATTTGTTCATGGAACAACCCTGGGCTGCATGAGTTTGGATATTCTAATCTAGTGATCACTGAGTGCTCACTGAAATAATTTTGGAGAAACTTTGTAATGTTAGCAGGGGAGTCCCTATTTCTGTATTTGTCCCTACTGCTGAGATGCTTGTCCGATCTGCAGAAAGTTTAGGAGTACACGGGAAGTAGCATTATTATTATTTGCTCATTAGTAGCGGGCTTCTGCAGTTGGGTATCTTTTGTGCAGCCCTTCACATCACAGGTTTTGACCAGACCAAGCCATAACTTCCTTGTGTATTTTGGGTAAAAGGACTGTCAAAATTCCCAAGAAAATAAACAAGTGGCTGATATTTTTAAGCTTTCTGCATTTGTGCTGTACACAAAATAGTATTACTTCAGCACACTGGATATTTCTGTTATTCGATCTCTGTTCCTGTTACCCTGCCTTTTGCCTTTCCTTGCATATTCTAATTCTTGACTAAATATGAAAATGTTAAAAAGATTTGAAGTGAAAACTCTCGGTGTAATTCTACGGTGTGCAACTTTCTTTTGCTCCTACATTACATAGTAACAGTCCTGCCATCTTTAGAAACTGTCCTATTTAGAATAAACTGTAATTTCATTTTATTCTTTATCAAATCATGTGCTCTTTAATTTGACTGTGTTAATCAGCACGAATGGCCTTTTTCAGGATTTTGTTAAAATCAGGCACTTTACAGACCTTCTGCTAATGCTTTTCAACATGTTTACCTTCAATATCACAGCTGTTCCACTCTTGGCTTTGTTTTTGAAGACTGTGCCAAATGTGGAGTGCTTTGGCAATGTCTATTGATAGATTGTCATTAGTTAGAGAGAATGTCCCGCTCCCGTTGCCTGTCATTTGTATGGATCCTAAGCAGGGGTCCCAGGGTAAACCTCCAGAGTAGAAAATAGTCACAGCAGCCACAAGCAAATAATTTCAAGATGTTGGATTTTTTGTCAGGCACCATTCTGGTGGTAGAATAGCTGCAGGATATTTCCTCCTTTCTTATCTAGTGGGAGACGGGGGTGATATTGAAGGATTGTATTTATCCAAGCTAATATCACTGTGTTGTTCTAGCTAGGAGCTAGACCACAGCAACTCCAGTGACCTTTGGATTTGAACTTTCAGGAGCCTTGCAATATGAGGGTGGATCCCATGTCAAATGTTTTTCCAGAGGCGAAGGCATCAGCTTGTAGTGTGGAGCAGGGGTAGGGAAAAGCCTGGGAGCTATTGCTGGTGTCCTGAGGGCATCAAAATCACCTTTGACAATAATAGATGCCATCAGATTTCATAGAATCAGAGAATGGTTTGGGTTGGAAGGGACTTTAAAGATCATCTTGTTCCAAACCCCCTGCCATGGGCAGTGTCACCACCCACTAGACCAGGTTGCTCAAAGCCCCATCCAGCCTGGTCTTGAACCCTTCCAGGGGAGGGGCATTTCCTTCTTCCTCTTTCCTTTCTTTCCCTGTAAATTGTTAAGTAGCACAGACAAGTAGGAGTCTTTTGCCTCAGAAATCATCTTTCTCTGGGTGGAGGGGTTAGGAGCAAACAATCCTTGAGCACTGTCAAAATTTACCTATACTGTAGGGTGATATTCCTTAGTTTAGTTTGATTATTTTTTTTTAACTGCCTCTGTACTTCATACATTCTACCACTGTCTCAACATGTCAAATGACTGAGCAACGGGACTTCTTATTCAGAGATTCATCTTCCTCCTTTGTTTATTTTCTCATTGCCTTTTTCCAAATAACAACTTCTAAGTCATTTGCCTTCCACCAGTTTATATTGTTACACAACCTAGTGGCTCTTTTCCTATCTGCAGACATCTGACAGGACTTTTTTTCTTAATCCAGTACATGCTGAGGAGGAATTTGCGCTTGTTTTGCAAATCTCTTCCAGACAGTCATTCTTTATCCAATTAAAAAATACGCACCCTGAAATCACTGAAGGCAAAGTAATTGAGTAACTGCCAGTAGAATTGTAATTTTTTCTGAAATGTTATTGATTGCAGAACAGGAAGAAAATGATGGGGTGGGGGTAACAGCCCTGTTCTCAACATCACTTTCCCCCTTGCACCCCCTTCAGCCCCCACCCCACTCCTGTTGTACCTGTTCTGACACAATACCTCCACCCAGGTACAGTGTCCTCCCCCTGATTTGGTGCTCTGACCAAACGGGCCATTCCCACCTCCAGCTCCCTTCCCATCTCTGCAAGGTATTGTCTGAAATTTCCAGGGCACTTCATTTATAGCAATGTCTGGTTGCTGGGTTACCAAATGATTACTTTTTTTCATTTTGAGGGTGGGCGATGAGCCGAGTGACAGTCTGAGGTTGCAGTTTGCTCAACATGCTAGTCCTTGTGAACCTCGGGTGGGAGCTCTTGTTGGAGCATCCCCCCACCAACTACAGTGTGGGAGCTTGTGCTCAAAATATAGCAGGGCTGAAATCCCGGTTTGGCACTTTTGATTTGTGCTTTTAATACACTGAATTGCCTTTTGACTGCTCTTCCCCCTGGACCTACCTACAGCCTGCATGTCAAGAAATAAATTTGGCTGGCCTCCTTTTGACTGGAATTTAGCTTGAGCTACATATTGCTGTTACAGCAAGTTCTCTGGTTTCTGCTTTATTTTCATGTTTTAGTCTGCTTGATTTTGGGGTGTTAGGCAGCTTAGACAACTCTTCAACTGGAAATAATGTGCAATTTTATATTAAAGGACCTAATCACTTGTGTGGCATCCAGATTTCCAGAGGAGTTTTGTGTGTCAAGGTTTTGGCTGACTCTTGCACTGGGCATGGTATCTGAGGTAGAATAACTCTGCTTAAGTGCAAATGTCTCCCACTTTCATACATCTTAGCATGTGTTCAACTGGCCAGAACCTAATGCTCCTGAAGGCCATCGGTCTATGTACTTGTATCACTGTGCTTTCAGTGCTACAAGACTATCATCTGCTTTGGTGCAGGACTTTGCATCCTCTACCTTCTTACTAGGACCAACTGTTATACCAAGGTATCATTTATACCGAGAGATGTTTTACCGAGGTATCGGTTATACCAAGAGGTGGCCCTAACCGTGCTGTGGCATGAGAACTGTGAAGGTGCATGAGGCCCTTTGTGAGGATAGTTGGGTCTGCCAGGAGCACAGGGTGGTTTTCTGTTTCTGACTGGTCTCTTGACTGGAGCTGTTTGGTCATGTCTGAATACTTTTAAATTTGAGATTGAGTCACTTCTGTACCTAGCTGCTGGTATAGTTGTTTTAAAAACCAGAATATTGAAATACTTGAATTGAAATAATCAATGTTTGGTTTCTGGCTTACTGGAAATCTCAGGTATGTTTTCCCATTTTTAATGCTGTAGGCGGAGAGACTTGAAATTAAAAAAAAGCAGCAAGAAACGCAAAGAAGAGAGACGTTTCTTGAAGATCAATATTAGTAAGTAACATTTGAAACTACCTAAAATTCCTCATCTGCTTGTCCTTCTGTTTGGGGGTCTGGTTTGGGTTTGATTTTTTATTTTTTTTTAATTTCTTTGCTTTTGTCTGGTTTGGGGCTCAGGAAAGTTTTGGCTTCTGTTCCTTTTTTTCACTTTTTGACTTGAAACTTTTGACATCAAGGCAAGAGGCAATAGGCACAAACTGAAATACAGGGGGTTCCTCTTGAACATCAGGAAACAGTTTTTTACGGTCAGTGTGACTGGGCACGGGCACAGGTTGCATAGGGAGGTTGTGGAGTCTCTATCCTTGGAGATATTAAAAAGTTCTGGGCAACTGGTGGCCCTGCTTGAGCAGGAGGTTGAACAAGATGACCTCCAGAAGTCCCTTCCCACCTCAACCACCCTGTGATTCTGTGAACTACTCCAAGCCCCTTCCATAACTTATTCTGTGAGAAATTTGGTTCAGTAGATTTCTCTTAGCTTCTCAAAACATACACTTTGAAATGAAAACTGTGAATTATAGAATGACTTTGTGCTTTCTTTCTCTAACTGAATCAATATGTGGTCATTCAATCCAAGACTAATTATCGAAACAGGATCTAAATTACATCTCCACCTATTTCTTTTAGTGACTAGTAAAGAATTTTAACCCACGTGGAAATAATGAGGACGTCCTATATTTAGCATAGTCCTACAGCTTAAATGTAGAGATCTGCTGTGAAGACCTGTTTCCCAAAAATACTTTCTTAATGTCAGATTTAGATATGGCTTAACTCCTGACATAACTAATTCCACTGGCAGTGAAGTTCCTGCCTTGCCAGTTCATTCTACCCTATTTATTTATCTTTAACTGATCCAAACCAATTCTATCACATAATTAACACATAATGCTGTTTGGTCACCTTTACTTTTTTATCTTTGGCTCCTGAAACTACTCACCTGTGTTCTTAGCGTGATTAATTGCTCTTTCCTCCTCTGTGACCTTTAAAGGAGTCACTTTTGTCCCATGCTAGTAGCTCCAGTTACTTCATCATTTGCCCAGACTCTGTTCTCTAATGCATAGACATTTTGGTGTTTTCTCACTGATCTCAGGCTTTCTTGTCTCTTTCCTTTTATTTCTTCCCATTTAACTGTAGATACAGCTCTTTCCTTAAATGCATTGCCAGCATTTCTCTCCAGATATTGGTATTTTGCCTGCTGTTTGTCCTGTTTGTCCTGGTGTGGGTTTCCCACACACACACATACCTTGATTGTTAAGGACTTCTGAAGACCCTGCACAGCTTTCTAGCTCTGCCTTCATGCTCTTTGAGCCTAACTCAGCAACAACCTCATCAGATCTTTTCAGTGCAGGGTCCTCAGTTATGAGACTTGTTTTTTCTGGAGGGGATTGTCAGGGTTCTTATGTTCCCATTTAATCTGATTTTTTTGTCTTAAGGCTTATTCAGTTATGAAAAGAGACGTATCTCTTCCTTTCCCTCACCTTTCCTGCCTGTACCTTTTCTGGCCTAGAGTGAAATGAATTCTGCTGATCAGCCTTTTTTTCCATTAGAAATAACCTTGGTTCTGTCAAAGGTAGGCCCAAACCCTCTGAAACACCTTCATGTGGGCAGTCAGTTGGTCTCCAGGTGATGCAGGAGCTCAGTCTGCCTGGGCGCTGAGGATACTGGCTGGCAGCTGTTCTGACCAGTGATTTAGGAAAGCCTTGTGAGATTTTAGGAAAGCCTTGTGAGATTTTAGGAAAGCTAGTGTCATCTTAGGAAACCAAACTGACTGATGCAACTGAAGGTAAAGATGGACTGTTGAGCTCCATTGCTTGAGATTACGTTTAACTATCAGAAGATTATTTGTATGTACTATGTACTGAACATACACAAGGAGATACTGTAGATGCTGCACCTGGAGGAAGTGAGCTGAAAACCTACCTAGAGTGAATGCAATTTTGGTTAGGCAAAAACCTCCCATGCTGTACAGAGTGACACTAGTGCCTTCCCTGGTCCGGAGGAATCCTCTGGTGGGCAGAGGAAGAGGAGTCTTTACCACTGGGTATTGTTGAGGTTGCATTGCTAAGATACATTGGCATTATGGAGCACAACATCCAGGAGTAACGGAAAGATACTGTGCAACATCTCAGATCTGGTAAAGTAATCCCACTGAAGTACTGCCCGTTGTTAGAGACATGTTAGTATAAGTACTCGGTATTTAAAGATGTGCTTTCACCTACTTTGCAAAAATGAGTGACTTATTACTTCCGTCTTCTAAGACCCCATGTCTGGAGGCAAAGAGAACAAAGACGAGGTTGTGCTCCTTTCCTCGCTTTCTCTGCTGGAGTATTTTGATCTCCTCCCCTACTTGCTGGGAGAGGGGGGAAGGAAGGTCATGGGCTGCATATAAAGCAATGACTGCTGCAAAGTCATGGCCTGTGGAGCCATTTCAAAAGATAAGCTGCCTTGTTAGTCTGTCCTCTGTAAGCATCTGTAGCTGCCACATCACAATTTTCCTGGGGAGATCAATGCCTAGCAGCAATCTCATTAGCTGGGAAACCTTTCAAAATTGATCACCACCTCTAGCTGTGTCAGCCTCCACGGGGTACAGCCCAATCAGTACTTCTCCTGTATGAAGCGCAGCTTCTATTTGATAAGGAAAGGAACTTAAGATTCTCATATCATTAACATTCCGTGACAATAAAGTATGGTGCTGGCCAGAAGTTTGTTGCTCTGATTAAATTCCTGTCACTATTAAAAACAAGAACTTCTTGCTGAAATCTCCTTTCCAAGGGTGTAAGGTGAAGTAAGTGAATGCCAAAAGGAAAAACTGTCTGCCACCTTGTCCACTGTCTGAAGAATACCATTATTTCCTATCTCTTGAAAGCCTTGTTACCTTCCTTGTGTACAACTGGCCTTGTGTACATTGAGGGCCTGTGGTAGAGACTGTGTTAAAAGGTAATGAATGCTTGCGTAGTCCATATTTTGCAACTGGCTGCTCTTTGTGAGGAAAGGACTGAGTGTCCATCTTTCCAAATGGGAACGAGGAAGAGGTTAGATGTCTGACCCAGGACTTTTCAGGACATCCCTCTTTAGTTAGGACACAAAAATTGTCATTTAAACAGTAATGAGGGATGGCTCCCTCATGACTTGCTTTTCTCTGTGGCTTACTATGCAGGCTGTATGAATCGGTGCCTGAACTGTGGCATATCTCACCATATGGTTTTAGCCCTTCTCTCCAGTAAGGTGCTTTTATTTAATTTGGATTCGACTTCCCAGAAAGTGTAGTGTTGGATGTGGTCCACTGCTTTTCTAATAGCCATCTACCTATTTATGTAATGGGAAAAGCAGTCTAGCGCATAGGGTTTATTTTAATAGTACATGATGATGGCTGTTGTATAATTTCATCCTTCCCTTTGTTACATATTTGTGCCTCTGTTTTTGTGAAGGTTGTACTCCTGTAAAAATTCCTGGCACTGCTTCACTCGGGTACATGTGTGTACTCAATATATTCTGCTTAGAATTTGGAGCTGGAAACAGAATTTGCCAGAGTGCCTCTAAGTGCATATTCCAAACACAATGCAAGAGGTTCACCAAACCAAGCTGATATACACTTGCCTGCCAAAACAGTTCTCTCAAAAGTCATAAAATGCAAGAAAATAAAACCTGAATCAAAACAGAATTTTTATTTATTTATCTGTTTTTACAGGATAAATACTAGTGTCCTTGATAGTTTTCAGTCCCCTATGATGTGTGGTTCAAACAGCAGGCTGGTAACAAATTTTCCCCACAGAAGTGCAAGTGTAAACCTGACCAGACTTTTAATATAGGTTGCTAGAGAGAATGAAAGAGGGCTTGCACAAAAAGGGTTTGCAGCCTTGAGAATCTTTTGTTTGCTTCTTTTCAACACAATGGTCTTCGTTTTGTTCATTTGCTCCTGATTATTTTAAGTGTTGTCAATTATTTAGCTAACAGGCAGAAAACTAGGCTTTTATAGACATCCAAAGGGACTCTCTTGAGTGTAATAATGAAGGCAGTTTATTGAACGCCTGTGAGGTTGCTTTCTAATTGTACGCATTAATCTGCCCATGCAAGCTGGCTGAAAATATAGAAGCAGATTGCACATGCAGATGGAGCACACAGAATGGAAGATCTATGCAATAGACTTATACAAAACTGCATTTTCCTTAAAACTGGATTTATGCTTATTACTTCAGATAATAAGTGAAAGTTGATGTCTAAAATAACTTCCAACACTATTGGGTGAGTTGGTGGGAGGAAAGAATACCCTAGCTGTATTATTTCATCCAGTCAGGAAAACAAAAAAAGCAAGTGGGTTGACAGGAAAGATTAGTTTTGAGTGTGGGTGGGAGGTGATGAAAATAATTCTGCTGAGAAAGTTGCCTTTTTTTTTTTTTAAATCTATTTTTATACTTTCTTGAGGTCTTATACCTAAAATGAACTCGTGCCAAGTTTTTTATTCTTATCCCCAAGAACAGGAACACATGCTCAAGAACTTGCAAATAAGAAAGCCTACCAGCCAAAGATAGCACAGTTTTGATCACTGTCATTAGATTTGTCCAAGTCCTCCTTTGTATGCTTGTGCATTACTCCCGGTGAAGTCTGTGAATACTGCATTAAGCTTCGTATGTGGCTACTGGAAGGATTTGTGCTGGAAAGCAAGTGAACTAAATACCCAGAGGATGGCCTTTCTTCCAGTAAGGGGCATTGCAGAAGAATCATCAACACCATACAGGAATTTAATGGGTTAATTATTTCACATTGTAATTTTTTACCTTGTAGCTTCCAGCAAAAGATGAATCCTCCACCCACACACACACACCAAAATATGGACATTAGCTCATGTCGGCAATTTTGCACGTCTGATGATTGTTTTTAATTCTTACCCAAAAGTGGACTCTGTCCTGCAGGTGTGGGTTAGAGTTGAGGTACAGGAGAACCAGAATTCATGTAGAGCTGAGGGCATGTTTGTTGCTGACAGCTGGAGATGTCTTTACTACCTTGCCCCTTGTCACAGCCCAGCTGTGGGAAACATGACAGTTGCTTGTAGCCTTCTGAACTTACTTAAATCTTGTAAACTTCTTGCTGTAGAAAATCTCTTCAAAAGGGGGGGATGTGAAAGAAGGCATGTATAGCTGTATACCAGCAAAAGCCATTGGTGTCCCCACTTAGACTGCTTGCAACTTTCTAATGGCTTAATTTTGAAATATAGTGGTATTTGGTGGTATTATCGCTCCCTCAAGCTTTGTTCCCACTTTAGCAAATTATTTTCATCAGTGAAAATCCCAACTACACCTCCCTTTGGAGTCTCTTTCTCCATCTCCCAACATAGAATCTATGGGAAACTTGCATAAATGGACAGCAATCTCATTGCCTTTCCATCAACTTCTGGAATTTCTTCTATTTTAACATTTGATTTTGTTAGGCCACGTGACAGAGGAGCAGAAATGGCCCGAGTACCAGCCAGCCTGGCTTGTGGGTCACAGCAAGTGCCTGACCTGGATGCATAGGGCAAGGCATAAGGCAGAGCCCTCACTGAGGAAGGAACAAGGGCATCAGAAGGAGTACATCCGCCACGGACCTTACAGAAAAGAAGGGCAGCTTTTCTTCTGGGTAGGCTTTGGCAGAGTTAAGCAACTGATCTTAATTTCTGCAAAAGTTGAGAAAGTTGTTATGGTTAGCCAATTAAATACGTTGAAGTGGGGAGAAGTGTAGATACGCTTGTTGGTGCTGCACAAAGATACATCTTGATTGAAATTCAGTTTTGTTTTTGATTTTGTTTTTGAGAGGGGGAGTCCTGCTATCATTTAAAAAACATCGTGAAACTTCTGGGCAGATGTGTGAAACTAACATTATCTATGCATTATGCATGGTTCTTAGTTTGTCAGCTGAATTGGAAGAAAATGGTGAAATATCATGAGCATTGCTTACTGGCAATGAATTTGGACGCTGATGTGTCCATGTCATTCAGCATTAGATGCTACGTCTGTTGTCTTAGCGACTATTCACATTGTCTGCTCTCTGAAATGGCTATAATGATTTACCTGGCTTGGAATTCTCTATTTTTATTTCTTATTACTGTTTTTGAATGTCTCTTAGCACACTTGTGGACATTCATTAGAGCAGAACTGTTATGCTGGAGATCCTGCAGCTTGAGAAAACAAGGAGTTGGAGCTGTCTTGTTTTCAGTAGTAATAAGAGTGGCCATTATCTTTTAAAAATTGTCAAGAGAAATAAATAGATTTATGATATATGCAAAAGTATTGTGCTTTTTTTTTTTCAAAAACACTGGCTTAAAAGTCAGTATATTTTTCTGTATCCTGGCATTTCAATATCCATCAATTAAAGCTAAAGAATTAACTGCCACCGGTTTCATTGGGAAGCAGTAATGAAGATTACAAGAAGCCTTTTTAATTGATGCATTTTTAATATTAGTCTGTAAAACAGACAAAGCCAAGAACTTTATGTGTAGGCAGAAAAATTATTTTTTTTACATCTTTGTTCTGAGAGGAATACAGTCTCAAATGAAAAGCTTAGCAAACAGTGCTGTGCGAATCTTGGGTGGAGGAAGATGCTGGGGCCTGAGTCCTTGTCCTTATTCATGCCACTAAGGAAGAATCCTTCTCAGGACTGGCTCTTCTGCTTGCCTTATAGATGTGACAGGAGTTAAGACCAAGTGACACACAAAGTTAAAGACCTTATTCTGCACAGGATTTTAGACCTCAGGTCCTGCAACGAGATCCATTTTGGATCTTCAGATCTTCCACAGTTGTACACTGGAGTCAACCATGGAG